>JAODKN010000115.1:776169-801934 GCA_026774425.1 Petrocephalus zakoni
GAGACATTAAGCCATTAAGTATTAAAACATCACTGATACAATTGATCAGATTATCATTTAATCAAAGGAAATCATTTTTCTCGCCTTTAGGACGATGAAGACGCACATTCTACTCTACATTGTTATATTACAATATCTGAAATCCCAGATGATATCCCATTTCAGAAGATCTGTATGATCATCCTGTCCAGCGTTATTCCCCGCCTTGCGGCTGTAGCTTCCGGAATGGGCTCCAGACCCCAGTGACCCTGAATAGGATGAGCGGTTTTCCGAAGATGGATGGACGGTATATGATGACATAAATATCTCTCTTTCTTATGCGCACACACTCATACAAAAATACCATTTTCTCCAGTGGGTCACTCTCTGCATGTGTGTGGTCTCTGGACAGCACCAATTTATGCAGATATTAAGACTACATCCGTGACGAAACGGAGAACATTTTATTTCTTTTTTGCCCCTATATAGCATATATGTATGCATTTTGTTTTCCAAGTGTGCTTTAGCAATACTGTTTCTTATGGCCATGTCAGTGCAGCACTCCTATTTGAAATGAATTGAATGCCCACGTCCGATGACTTCATTGAGTCTCCTTCGATGAGTTTTCTTAAAATAGGCAGGAAGGCTGGATAGGTTCTCATACTGGAGCTCTCCATCTGGGTAGGCGTGATTTCCTCCTTTTTTGCACTCTGCGCAGTGCTTGATTACTCCCCGTTCATTAGATGTTGCCAGTGAAATTCCGCTCGGTCGCTCAGTCTGTGTGCTGATTTGCTGTAGCCGCCTCCTTTCATTCGCAGTCAGGCCCGTCTCCCTTTTTCAGTGCGGAAGTACTCAGGGCTAGGCTTAAAAACACAAACCTAACAGCAGCAATGATCTTGTCCTTAGTCAGAGCAATGCTACATTGACGGACTTGAGGGATTAGAGATTTTGGGCCCCCAACCTATCCAATTATGTTTAAAATTTTTCAGGGCCCGTTTTGGGATTATCCTAATTTACTCCCCCTGTATGGTCCTCTGGACAAACTATATCCCAGTGATACATCTTGAGATTAGTAGTGAGGAAACCACGGGCCCTTTTGTTGAACGGCGGCTTCCAGGCGCGGCCGTCGCCTCACAGTATGCAGCACCATACTGGTGCGTATCGCGTGAGTAATTGTTCCGATCAGCGCGCCAGCTTCCTGAACGCACCACGAACGAGGAAGTGGATCGGCAGCCGTGCAGAATTCAGGGATGCGCGTCCGCGGCTCCAGTCCGCAGTGTCCCCCCGCCTCCACCCCCCCCCACAGGCGGGTGACTGAAAATGAGAAGGAAAAATAATGTTCACTTTGCTTAATGTTTGGAGCTCCCGCTGTTACAGGCTCTGCAGGTGTGCTGCCAAATGGCAAAGCAGGAGAGGCTCAGAGGAGCGTAACTGCCAACAAAATTACATTTATAGCTTATAAGTGTGTCTGGCATTGCGAATAGGGTTGTTGAGGCTGATAGCCTCATATGGCGAATCTTTAATATTTTTTTTATGCTTATGAATGATCTGTCCAGCATGGAATGGATCCTTGTTTATGGTCTGATATGTGGCTAAGCCTCTGTGTCTGTGGTTAGAAGGTCGTAGGTTTGAGGCTGGCCATGCAAAGAGCAAGGCCCTTAAGCCCCTGCACTAGGGGTGCCTTGAGACCTCTGCGACTCCCCCCCCCCTCCAATCTTGCTGGATGGGGTAGAGCATGGTGAAATGGTGAAATATCAGCTTCAAGATGAATTCCTTAATAGTAGTAATAATATAACTAATGGACATTTCTATCCAATTTGAACTATATATGTTAAAATGCATTATGGCTAATCGAAGTCATTCTGGTGTTAGCAGGCCCAGTGAGTGTGATAACAGCTGTCTCTCTTTGTGGATAATTATTGCAGTTTACATAATTAGTATTAAACCAGCACTGACTCTAACCAAGGAAAGTGGTTGGAATAAGGAAGAATGTAAACTTTTAAAAATCCTCATAATACATGATCTAACAACTAAAACTGGGTTTATCCCACTTTCCATCATTTATATTTCTGGCATATGCTCTGAGAATATGTTTGTATATGTCTTAGTAATTAATTTGACACCTCTAAGGAAAGGAATCACTTTACATTCCTTAAATGTTAAAACTTTTGTGAACTCTACTAGTGGAATTAACAGATTAACTGTTCTCTGCTGGCAGTATCGTCACTTGTTACCCCAATACTTTGAACACACATCATACTGTCCCCCTAAATGATATTGCACTATGAATTTCCCCGTCAGTGAGTCGGACGCAGAAGGGCTTATCGTAAAGTCCCACCCAGGGAGGCGTGTCGTCTCCTACTCCCTCGGTCCCCTCTAAAGCCTTTACTCCGGGACACCTGGCTCATATGTGCACTGAAAAGACGCCGGGAATTACAGCGTTTAGGCGGGGATGCCAAAGCGGTGACAGGGAAAGAGCCGAGGGACGCAGACTGGGAAACTGCCGTATTAGCTCACCGCTTCATTTCGGCGAGGGGATACGTTTCCATTCGCGAAGATGTTTCTGCGCCTGTTAACCACCGCTTGGTTTATGATGATTGTACCCGGTAAGTGATGGGTGAGGACCTTTTGATAAAACAAGTTCAAAATTATTATTTTTTTTTAATGCAGCGTAACGCGATCTATAATTAATAGATGCATAATTATATACTCCCGTTATGATATTGATTCCACCTTCTGTTATCGATTTTTTTTTTACAACATGCAAAACTTGAATTAATATTGTATGTCTAGTCAGGGTGTGACTAATGTGACCAGTCTATTTTCATAACCAGCCTTTGGTTATAAATAGTAGTTTACATGGCAACGGCGTTTATGAAGGCACTAATTGATTGATTCTCGAAGTATGCCAGCCAGCAGGCAGCAGTGGGCTTTTTATGTTTTTACGGGAATAACCGAATGCCACTGAAACAACATTGGATAAAAAGCAGCGGAATAAAAGAGAAAATGGCTTACTGGATTAGCTGGAGAGCATAATCTGTTTGCTAAACCCCGAAGGATTCGGCTGTGTACATTTTAAGGTACTAAGTACTTAGACTGTAATACTCAGTCTGTTTTTCCTGCGAGAAGGTTGTGCTGTAGCCAAATTATCTAAAGATTACCCATAGGTTTTTTCTTTCAAAAATTGTCTTAATTGGATTGTTTTGTCGTTTAATTTGATTGGGATATTTATAAGAACTATACAAACAATAGAATTAACTTATTTTTGGGGTTATTTCAAAACTAACATCCATTGCGATGCCAATAGAGAAGGACCGGAGACAATACTTCTAAAAGGTGAAATCTGTGGTAATGGGAATTAAAAAGGGCTACAGTTACAGTTGAATCGGCACATTAGATACTTTTAAAAGAGATCTTGGAGCAGCGTGGTAAAATGCGAGCTCTCCATCCTTCTGCGGGATCGGCGCTCACTGCATGTGGCGTGTTCTGCTCACGTGTTCGCGATTCAAGGTGAACATCAGGGATCTTCTCATGGCAACTGGCTCGCCTTGGCGAATATTTAATTAGGCAAAGACATGGGTTTAGTTATACAGGTAGGCTGGGAGGTTAAGTCTAGGATTTTAAGTAGGATGGACGAGTCTGTAACAGTACCATCTTAAGACTAGTATTTATTCGACTTGAGCTGAAACGTTTATTTTTTTTTAAAAGTTCAGTCATATTCATGGAAATTAATTGTCGTCGTCCTGCCCATTAGTATTCCATTTTCCCATTTTATGTTTAAATTTTGGCACAGAAAACTGGTGATTTTTCTGCTTGAACTGATGCCCCGTTTATGTGTTAAAAATAAAACTATGCAGGTGTTCAGAAGGAACCTTTTTGTTATTTTTTTAAACCCATGCCTGTCTCTGGGACCAGTGCAGAGGCCACCCGGAGTCCGCAGATGGATGACACGGCAGGGAGTGTGGGCCTGCCTCACCCATGACTCAACGGACCCTGTCACTCGGTTGGCCGCCTGTGAGTCACGGGCCAGACAGGGGGGCTCGGTCAGTTTCGGTCAGCTGTACAGCCCTCCCCGAACACCCTTGTCATGTGACTGGCAGCCTCGCATGTGTCCGAAGTGACACCTCGTTGGCTCCAGGAAGCCCTGACACTGTCTGGTTGGAGGAAACTTAAAAGCAAGTACAGAAGCTCCTCCCCCATTGTTAGGGTTATTTTATAATCCCTTTTAGGCCTGATGACAAACGTCCTGTTGAGGCTCGAAAGACACAAGATGAAGGTTTCTCTGTAATCCTAACCATTGCATTTTATTTAGAAGATGATTTTATCACGCACAACATGCTTTTTTCGGGGAGACGTGGGTCTGACGGTCCCTGGAGCAATTAAGACTTTTGATGAAATCAATCTGCTAACCCCGTGATTTGGATTTGCAACCTCCTGATCAGATGCACCCAGTCCTAACACACCGAGCCACGCACCACCTGTTGCTGTGATGTCTGTGGACGGCCTCAGATCCCCCCCCCCCCCATCCATGCATTTGTTACATCACCCAGATCTTTTAAATTTAGACCCATGCGATCCCGAAAGCATAGAGGCTTCTGTCTACTTAGTAGACGTGGATGTTCTGGGGTTTAAAGAATAACTGTCCGTCATGGCTCCCTCCAATGTGTATGGTGCTTTAGGTCTGTCTGGGCCAATAGGGAAAGGAGGGCCAGCCCACAAATTAGCATAATTCTCGCTAATTCTCTGTCAGGTGCACGTTACCGCGATAAGCCCTCGGCCACGCATAAGCACTCCATGGCATTATGGTGTCCGTTCTTCTGGGTGCCGCTGTTCTTTTTCAGGCTGTCCTTCCTGCCGTCTTGTGGGATTGCGGTAGTAATCTTGTCCGGTAAATGAAAAGCACTCTCTCGACAGAGTTTAAAGAGGCTATCATGCTACGGGCCTAGGGAACATCAGATTCCTCTGGGTGTAGTCCACCATATGTTTCCTGGGTATAAATCCCCCCTGGAAAAGATGAGGGTTGAGTAGCTTTGTCACCATGCGAGCCCGTCCGCCAGTGGCTCTCGGCACCGCATCTGGTGTCTGCGTAAAATATAGTCTAGGCCCGTACATGTGAAACCCTTTGATCTCGAGCTGTAGTCGTGCCACCAGAAGATATCTGGGGGCTAGCGATCAGACATTGTCTTCGCAATTTTGTCCGTTTATTGTTACGAGAAAAGACAAGCACCTCTGATCAGATGGAAACTAGCTTGACTTTCAGTAGAATGTCCAAAGACACAGACTGATACCTGCGTTTCCCCACCTGGGGTCCGGAAGCAAAGCTTTGCCAACTAAATTTTCAGGGCGGATGTGAAGACAACGTTGAGTTCTTGACCGGTCTAGGCGGCTCGAAGGCACATTTCTAGGTGTGCAGACCTGCACATTTCTGCCTTGGAAAGCTGGAAAGCAGTCTGACTGTAGATGTTATTTAGTTATTAGTTCAGCTTCACGTGTCGCAGATAAGAGTCCCTTACAGTCAGGATGTGCTCTCAGCTCCTGGCTTAAATCAGGTATACAACTTCCATGTCTTCACTTAACAACAAGAATTAATTCTCTGTCTTAATTAACAGAGAATTAGCAGCAAGGAGGATTGTTGTAATGGCAGGTAAGAAGCTTATTTTAAACATGGCCAAACAAGGACGTATCTCACAGCAAGGGGTATTAGTGTATTAGTGACCTTTAAATAAAAAAAGTCCAAGGTCATTTTCTGGACTCTGCTGGTCGTCTTTGGTGTCACAACCTTGAAAACTGCATCTTTTAGCTGCCTCTGGAACATTGTGGAAGTGGGACCCAGGGAGATGGGGAGCATTGGAGGGGGCATAATTTATATAGAGCAGGGTTCCCCAACTCCGGTCCTGGAGGGCGAGTCTGTGACACAGTTTGCAGATTTCCCTGCTCAAACACATCTACTAAACCTTGCGATTGCTTGATGAGCTGAATAAGGTGTGTTAGAGCAGGGAAATCTGCAAATTGTGTCGCAGACTGGCCCTCCAGGACCGGAGTTGGGGAACCCTGATATAGAGGGACCAACCTTGGCATTAGCCAATGATATGTTTTGAATTGATGAGTGACAGGGGAGGGCACTCTGTGGTCCAATCAGCTGTCAGCTGGGGCCAGTGCCCCATGTTGCCCCAGTCCTGTATACACCCGAGGGTGGAACTATTGTTTGATTACTTTGGGCTCCTTGAATAATATTATCTTCTATGGACCTGGGGTCTGGGTACGGGTGCTTTCCAATTGGACATACTGATGAGAGGTGACTTCTGAACTCGTACCATGGTAAACACCTGTTTCTGACTTGTGTTGATTCTGACCCCAATGGAAATAACCAGAACTGCAGTGCCAGGAATGTCTGCAAGAGATGGCTACTGTGCTGTGTGTGCAATATTGATTTTACTAGTGCTAGACCATAAATATATTGAGCTAAGTTAATTGAGTCAATTAGTCAAAACTAATTATATATGTGTCTTAAAGGGTGCTGTTCAGCATGGTTGCCAGTAATATGACTGTGGTGTTGAAAAGGAATGTGCATACTTCACGTGGGAGGTAGCACGGTATCGCCACGTTCCCTCGCATGTGGGACCTGGGGCCTTCATCCGCACTCTGCGTCAGGCAGAACTATTTCAGGAATGTCCTCTAATCCCCCTTAAGATAGACATAACTCCAAAGAGGGGTCGTCATGGTCAGCACAGTCTTGGGCCCTCATTTTAGCCCACCCTCAGGCACAGCCCCCGCACTCTCAAAGGTATGTATTCTTCTTTTCCCCGTCCACGATGTACAGGCGAGAGGAGAGGCGAGGTCTTCCAATTTATCCGGCAGAATCTGAACTACTGGCACCGAGTGCAGCCGCGAGTCGGTGTGAGTCACATAGCTTGTGGAATTCGTAGGGCAGACGCATTCCGCATCAATGGGCTGAAGGATGATGCATGTGCATGACTGTAGAAAGTGTGCGTGGTCATGGTCCTGGAGGTCAATTCCAAACTAGAACTCTCTATCTTCTATGGACTGTTGTGATCATTTCAGAAACGACTGTGTGATTTTCTCTTTGTAAGGAAAAAAATGTTGCAACATAATCTAGTTCCCAAAAACTTGTCTTATAGATCTACTAAACTTAATGAGACTCTTACTGTCAACATAATATAATATGCTTTTTTTCTAAAAACAGGATCCTCAG
This sequence comes from Petrocephalus zakoni, assembly GCA_026774425.1. NCBI lineage: Eukaryota > Metazoa > Chordata > Actinopteri > Osteoglossiformes > Mormyridae > Petrocephalus > Petrocephalus zakoni. Next base: position 783,362 of record JAODKN010000115.1, read on the forward strand.
AATTTATCAGTTTCAGTTTCTCATTCAGCAGCCAATAAATATCATGGACAACTAGGGGAAACACAATGGTCCTTGTATTGCTCCTGTCACCTGGTTCATGTTTGTGATGTGCTCTTTAGAAATGAAGAATTTAACAGTTATCCGAGATAAGAAATTGCAGAACAACCTGTACTACAATCTGTAGCTGGGGGAAGCCGGCCTGTGTGAATGGGATTGTTCGAATTACTCTTGGGATCGTTATTTTTTCTGTAGGAGGAACATGAGCTGAGAAGATTAAAGATGCACGTCGGCTGACCTGCTGCAGAAGTTTGGCCTGTGGCTTTAATAGTGACTGTACATAAGCTGTGAGGCAGCTAGGGAAGGTTACAGGGTTGAACATACTGTGACAGCACATTGCCAGCATGTGGACCTGAGTTGCCATGGTGACGCAGAGTGAGAGAGGCACTTTAAGGAAGTGCCGGTGTACCCGGGTCTTCTGAGGTCCAAGCTCTCGCAGCCCAGGTGCATGTGTCCTGGCTTGTGTTTCTTTGACCTCCTTTGTCCGCGAAACACGTCATTGCTTCGATGTTGTTAATGCAGGACATTCAGTTGAGTGTCTAGGGGTTCCTGCCCGAAGATTAGGTCCACTGATCATTAAAGCAGTTGATCTGAAGGCAAAGTCCTTCAAAAGGTCTACTGATCCATAAAACAGGCACTAGAACACATGGTTTGATCCGTAATGTGGACATTTTTTGTTGTGATGGATCAGGTGGGGTGTGGCTCAGTGGGCTGGGAATGCTGTGACTGGGAGTTTGCCGGATGAAATCTCAGCGATGATAGTGGTTTCACTGTTGGACCCCTGTGCCAGACCCTTAACTCCCAATTACTCACCTAGTTTTCTCCAAAATGCATCCTGTGGGTAAAACCACTTGCCTAAGACCAGCATATTGATTATTGTGACATTGAACCTCTAACACTGCATGGATCAGTCTACTGAGATTTCCAGTATGGCTGCGCTCTAAGCAAAACACAATGGAGGAAGGAGGCAAAGGTCGACTGAAAGTTGCTCCGTCGTCACGCCGATATCGATAACACCGGTGTCACTTCCATAGTAATCATCGGGCTTCCGGGCATTCAGGTGTGTTGTGGGGCTGTTTCCATGGCGACCGCAGCAAGCCTTCAATGCAGTTGAATGGTATTTGGCAGCTGAGTGGTGTGTTATGAGACGGGGCATCTTCCAGGTGCGGTGTTACTTTTTGTAAAGCCTCGTGGTGTCATTTTCTAGACTAGGGGATGCTTCTTCCATTTTTTTTCAGATGCCCCCCAGTCACAAATGTCAGGAGTCATAAATAGGCGTGGCTTGCACATAAACAGTTTAGTTTTTGAAATTGACAAACCCCTCCCCCAAACCCCCAGCATCTGCTGCCCAGAACACTTATTCTAGACTCCCCGCCCCTCCCCGAAACAGTGACGCGCGCGGACTTTCCGAGTGGTAGGTGCTGAAACTGGAGGCGTGGCTAACCGGTTTCGCCTGACCCATAATTAACAAGCGATCTAGGGCCTCTTTGGCGGGAAGCTGACAGAGGGACATTATTGCTCTCTTGCTTAACCTCAAAGAGGGCTAGTGGGATTCCAAAATGCGGCTTTTTTTTTGGTCAGACGATCTCTAACGACTGTAATGCTGTCCCTTGATCGCCCCCTAGCGGGACACACCCTCGGTGCTATGGCAGCTGTGCAGGGGGATAGCTCGAGGCTAAAGGCGACGGAATGTGGCGGCAGTGACGAAAGGGAAGTGGAGAGACGTCTCGGGCCTCTACGTGCTGGTCCTGGGAATTCCAGTTCCGGTCGGGTTTATTTCAGTTTACTAATAAAGGTTTGGCTACTCTAAGCCAGTCTTTCTCAAGCCGGTTCTCAGGGGCCGTTTTTGCTCGAGCATGAAAGCCGGACGAGCGCATGGTGCAGGAGTATCATTGTTTGGCCAGAGATGGATCACTGGGGCTCAGTATGATGGTGCTGTAGCTCCTGGTACTGCCCTTTCCGAAGCTGGAGGTGAGGTGTGTCTGGGCGGGGGGGCGGCATCCTTGAACTTCACGTCACCCATATTTTTGGCCTGCTTGTGCTCTCGGGCCTGTAAATACCTTGGATTAAAAGAAAACACTCTGTCGTGAATCTGTAGGAATTCAGCAGGATCCAGTGGGAGGTTGACCTTGAACGCTAACTCTCGCACTGCAGTGAAAATAGTGTTTATCTTCAGAGTAACCATCCTCTGCATTTTGTGTATTAGTGAATATTTAGCTTCCCGCAGTTTGCAATGGAAAAGCAATAACTCTAACTCTCCCTCAGTTTTTAATACTTCCGTTTTCCTGTGGTGCTGCTTAATTTAGTATCGATTAGCAGCCTATTAATTTATCACGTGAAGGAGCCACTTGGGCAAGCAGAAACGTAGCAGCCCTGCCTTCCGCACAGGTGCCGTTTCCGCCTATCAGTCTTGTGTAGCTGTCAAGAAGAAAGTCTTTGGCTTTTTCTGGTTTAATCTCAATGCCCATTTTTCGTAATAGCTTCATTGTGGTCCTCATGAGGGTAAGGTCATATCGACAATGCCATACCTTGGCCGTCTTTAATGGTAAGCGACTTGGCTAAGATGCCTAAGCTGGTGGTTATCAATCAAACGTTTGTTACCCAGCTTGATCTGTGGCTGCTTAAGTTTGACCCAAATCCCCTGACTGAGACGGCGCGTGGCCAGAATTCAGCCTGGTCTAACTGGACCATACATGTTTATTAATCAAAAGGAATATTTTTTACAGAAATCATTAATAGTTGTTTTATAGCTGTAAATACCCGAGGTAGATAAACTTGCCTTTTCTTACTTCGATACACGTTACCATTTTATGGTTCATTAATTGAAGGCTTAAAGATATTTGTTCCCAAGTCTTAGAATCACCAAAGCATTATGTAAATGAAGGACCAAACTGATATTGGTTGATATTTGCACTTGGTCATGGTTCCACCGTATAATGTAATGATTTGTGTTTAAACTTAAATGCTTTCACAGAATCTGGGCATTGTCTGAGAGAGAGACACACACACACACACGCACAAAGGAGCTTTTATGATAGGGGCTGCTTAATCTTATCTTAGGGCGGGGTTAGGATTGGTGGAGGTTCCCTGTTAGTCTAAAGCCCTGGCATTGAGCTGTGGGGGCTAACTGGACTGTGGCTGCCGTGGGGGGGTGGGGGGCTTTCTGAGGACAATTGTGTCATTTTTCTGGGGTCAGCACATAGGTATTTCTTATTATCTCAGCTCCCTTGAAAAGTTTACATTTTTGAAAACCATTTAGCAATTTTATCTCGAATTCCCATGCACATTTCGTACAGATCTGTACAATGATCAGCAAATCTGTAAAATTCCTGGGGGCTGAAAATTTCAACCGAATGCCCCCCCACCCCTCCTCTAAACCAAAGCTACCATTATCCAAACTCACACATTCATGCCCCCCCGAATGTCTGGGCCTTGGAAAGATTTCCGCATTCTTGCCCCTGTTATTTGATAAGAGTACTAGATGATGCTTTTTGCACTATAACTGTACCTTAGTTCCTTGGTTTTGTTTAATTTCTAACCCTAACTTCTTGTTATTCCCCGTAGCTTTAATGACCATGAGCACATATACAACGAATTACATTTCCGGTCAAGCGGAATCGACTGTGCTGCCAGACACCACTGTGCCAACAGGGAACCCTGGGCCACCCACCTTGGGTACTTCTGCTCAGTTTTCCACACAGCCTGCCCAAGTCTCAGTGGACTCAGTCACCTCTGCTGCGCTCTCTGGCCACAGCACTATGGCAACAGGACTGACTGATGGGTACAGCTCCGTATCATCCTCTACATCAACACGAAGTCACTCTGCCACCCCCCTGACTCACTCTAATTGGGTCTCTATGGATAAGGTCAGAGAGTCTGAACATAGCTCTTTAGCATCTCCAACATCGTCAGGAAATCTCTCTTCCAGTCCTGTTACTAACACTGTTTTGGTCCCCATGGATATAACCACAACAGCTGTCCACGGCCCCATAGTGTCTTCCGCATCTCCAGAAAATTATACCACTACAATTAAGACTACCTCTGATCATGTTGCTATAGAAACAAATACTAGCCACATGAGTCCAACATCTCCTACATATCCATCCTATGAGTTTAATACCAGTGCCCCTAAGAGCATGACGAGTTCAGTTACTGTGGAAGAAAGTACAAATCCTACTCATGGCCACTCAGTTTCTAACACCGCTCCAGAAAATGACACAGTTCCCACCAAGACACCCAAAAATATCACGACAGATCTAGAATTTTCCTCTGGGTATTCCTCAGCTTCCACATCTGAAAACAGCATCAGCCACCCTGCCACTAATCACATTGCTATGGAAACGGCAACAACTCATATCTCAATTGCATCTTCTGTACCAGAGGAAATTTACCCCACCGCCGTGACAAATATAGAATCAAAAACTATGGAAACGATTACTGCCACTTCCCATAAGTCCATGCCTATGTCGCCTGAAATGAGCTCTGGTTATGATAATACTTTATTTCAGACCACCACGGAAACGGTTACAACCCACACAAACAAAGCTAGCAGTTCACTGACAAAAAATGAACCTACTGCATCTTATCACGTCACAATCAAGGATGTCCCATCGACTACCCATAACCCAGGGGTATCTCAAACATCTCAAGAAGATAACCACACCACCACTGTCACATGCTCCACTCAGGTCACACAGCAAAAGGTCACAACCCCTGTTCATAACCACGTATCTTCTACATCTCGAGAAAATCACAGTGGCACTAGTATAATAACTACTAATCATATCACCATGGAAACAACTGCTGATATCGCTTCAGCAACTTCTACGTCTCCAGAAAAACAAAATGACACTAGTATAATAACTTCTAATCATATCACCATGGAAACAACTGCTGATATCACTGCAGCAACTTCTACATCTCCAGAAGAACACCATGGCACTAGTATATTAACTACTAATCATATCACCATGGAAACAACTGCTGATATGGCTACAGCAACTTCTACGTCTCTAACAAACAACTCTACTGTCCCTGGAAATACCCCCAATCATGTTACCGTGGAAACAACAACGAACTTTCCTGAGAACCTCACAGCATTTCCAACATCTGAAAATGATTTCTCCTCGCCAGCTTCAGATTATACTGCCTATATCCCTACTGCATTCTCTGTAACTCCAGCAAGTGACTTCTCTACCCCTGTCGGCACCTTGCCTGAAACAGCGACAACCTCTGTCTATAATCCCATTGAATCCACTACACCTCTCATTGATGCCGACACAACCTTGGCTCAAGGTCCTGCTACAACTCAAGAATCAGAGAACACCTCGGTCACTGAGTCCCTGGGACGTGGCACCAGTGAGATGAGCACAAACCAGTCACCTGCTACCCCCGTAGATCAAACAACCACGGTCACGACCCAAGTCACGGTGACAACAGTAACAGGTCCAGCTGGGCCTCCCGCAGGTAAATCCTTCACGCCAAGTGCTTCCAGCTGGACGTCGTGTCTGTCACAGCTGTCTTCACAATGCTCACACATTATGCATTGTATTCCATACTTGTTAATATCAACTTCTGCACTTTATCAATATTGTACCGCCTCTGTACTTATTTGAACACCCTATTGCACCACCTATTTATTGTATGTTTGTGTCTCTTTGTCTTGCATTGTCATGTCTCTTATTGCACTTCTGTTTGTCCTGTTGTGCCACCATGCACCTGTCCCCTCCCTGTCCCTTCCCTCCATCCTCGGGAACACGCGCTACAGTAAAACTTGATTATTTGTATATTCCCCTTCTGTCTGCACCCCTAACGATACAGATGCCACCAGCAACGTGGACACCGTATCGAGCGATGGATCCACCAGCTCTGCAGTCGCCACGACCACGATGCTGGTGCCTGTCACCAGCATGGGCATCCCGGAACAAAGCAGCAGTCATCCCACTGAGCCAGTCACTGAGTTCACTACTGCACCAACTACCACAAGACCTCCTGTCAGACCTGGAGGTATGTGCTGGGTGGTTTTTAATGAGCCTCAAGTAAGTAGAAAGTGCATTAAAGAGATGGAATGAAGTCTCATCATGTGTCAAGGACATTGAGGTCATTCGGAAGGGTAACGCGAAAGCTGACTTGAGAACTGGTGTCGAAATTGGACCAAAGCTGTCTCCTTGTAGACAGGGGTGTCGTTAGAGATTGTGTGCCTCATGAAAGTATATCATATTGGGCCCGCAACCCAAACCAATCATATTATGTTCCAAAGTTTTAGGGCCCCTGTCGCTCAGGAATCATCCAAAAAGTGTCCCCTGGTACAGTGCTCCTTCTTGAAGGTCCCAAGATGGACAACAGTATGGGGCCCTCAGGCATAAATCAGTGAAGTTTTCAAAGTGCGTTCAGCATTATATATACGCATGATTTTACTGTTGTGTTAAACTATAACCTGTGATTTATACTGCCTATTAAGCAAACAAAGACTGAAATGATCTCCCAAGCTAAAGGCTGACATAAGCTGCATAAGCTGCATGAGCTGCATAAGGTGCATAAGGGTTAGCAAGCCAGACTGGATTTCTGATGAATGCCGGACTTTAGCAGTTTTCATAATGGCTAGTACTCTCCAGTACCCTCTAGTACTCATAATGGCTAGTACCCTCTAGTACTCATAATGGCTAGTACTCTTGATAATTAGCTACGCACTTTAGTGCTAGATAACTTACAATTGTCAGAGATCGGACTTAGCCACTTTCAGTTTTGTATGCCTGGATAAGGGATGCTGCTAGTGATTTTGGGCCCCATATCATGTTGGGCTCTCAACCCAGGCCAGTCCAATCATGTTCCAGATTTTGAATTTGTCCTTATGTACCCCCTTCACGCCTTCACAGCTCCCTTGAGCTGGACTTTTAACTGGAGCTACTCAGGTTCAAGTGTTTGGTTCAGACATAAAACAACAAGACAGCACCTGAGATATGACAAGTCTGTCTTCTTTTGGACTCAAACATAATGGGTTTTAAGGTGCAGGATATAGTAAGTGCACTATAGGGTCTTCAGACTTGCAGACTAATGGTTTGTCATTGGTCTTGATTTCTGGCAGGTTTCTGTCCCTCGAACCCGTGTCCGTTTAACAGTGTCTGCCTGGAGCTCATCGCCGGCTACAGCTGCCGCTGCCTGGCTGGGTCTTACTTCTCCGGCGGCCGCTGCGTTCAAGGTAGCGGCCAATCCATGAAATCTCTGAAGTGACCCTCTGTGCCCCTACAGCAGGCTTCGCTGGCATGTCGCTCGCAAGATGTTAGTATCTTGCAGGGAGACAATTCTGTAGTATTCCATTATAAACCTAAAATGAGCTAAATCAAAAGCGTTGGGGTAGTTTGAAATCCCTACAGACTATTTACAAGGTAAGAGAACTGCAGACGTGTGAGACTCGTCTCGTGTGACTGCCCAATTTGGACCAGATACCTGGTTTGGACTCTGCATTCCCAGAAATTACGTCACTTCACTTGAGTTTATGATTTGGTTTATTGCAGGTTATTTTAGAATGGTTTGTATTTATCACTTATTTGAGTTATAATTAACGTATTTTCAAATGATTATATAGAATTTGTGCTTATCACATATCAGGGTAGGGTGTGCCTCTGTGCCTGTGACCGGAAGGTCGCTGGTTTGAGCCCAGCCTAGGCATGTCTGTGGGCCCCTGAGCAAGGCCCCTAACCCCCAGCTCCCTGGGCGCTGCAGGAGTGGCTGCCCTTCATGGCCAAGCTTCCTCTCATGGAGAGCAAGGTTGGGGGAGGTGAGAAGAGAATTTCCCCACAGGGATCGATAAAGTATCAATTATTATTATATCTATTATTTTGATTTTGACTGTCAGAAGTGACCAGGTTTTTATCAGACTATTATACTGAAGCCTCAAAAGTCTTTATTTCTAGGGAAAAAGAAACATGAATTGTAAAATGAGTAACTGCAAAGCAGTAACAAGCATAAATGGCATAATTTTGGCACAGGCATGGTCCAAATCGGGTTTCCCGTCCACACCGAAAAGCTCCGGCCAGCTGACGAAACTTGGCGACCCCGGTGACCCCTTAAACTGTCAATGCACTTCTCTAATCTTAATTGTGTGCACAGTATGGGAATCTGTGCGTTCATTACCGCTTTCATTGTGAGTAATGAGGAACTATCGCACTAAATACACTAACCTTTACAATTCCCCTGATAAACATTAAGAGAGTAAGAGAGTAGCTGAGGGGGGGGGGGGGCTAGCGAATACAATGTATAATGGCGTTATGTTAATCTATAATGGCAAGTTATTTGTTCCGGTGTAGATAGCTTTGTACAATTAGCTATTTGTAAATACAGGTGCTTTCAGGCGGACATAATCCTTCTGTTGCAGCTAGAGTGTTTCCAGGAACTCTGCATATAAAAACACTGGAGTTTCAGTCTGAAATGAGCAACAGGTCATCCCAGGTGTTTCAGGAAGTGGCAGCCATGATCTCACAAGAGGTAGGCACTTTGGGAATCATTGCCAGTGTTACTGCGGGCTACATGAGCAAAATAGCAATTGTTTAAGACAGTGAATTTTTCCCCATACTTATTAGTTGAGGATGGCTCTGATGGACCAGCCTGGATATGTCAGAACCTCTGTCCAGGAACTCAGGTAAGTACCTGAAGAAAGACTTGAAGCCAGTTTTAGAGTTATTTCATTAATGCATTGTGGCCTTTGTTTATGTTAGCATATGTTAGCAACAACACCATAATGAATCTTCTCCATCAGCTCTTTCGTTCTTTTTGACTCAGAGAAGGGAGTGTCGTGGCCTCAGTAGACAACATCTTCAAACTTGGCTCCAACGCCACCAAGCAGTCCACCACCAGGGCCATAGATGCTGCCATCCAGGACTGTGCTGCGAATTGTGGCCTTCTGACCCGAGCAAAGTTCAACGGTATGTGGCCTATTGGCGTTTGTGGTTGGATTATCCAGAGGAAACCCCACAACGACACGGCGAGAACATCCAAACTCCACACGTATGGAACCTGGCCCTAATTACCAGTCAGATAACTTGCTGATTCCTCCCTCGCTTCTCTCGCAGCCACAGACCTGTGCAAACAGGAGCTTGCCCCATGTGACCTCCAGACGACCAATTGTGTATTTCAAGACAATGGCACCGCCAAGTGCATCTGCAAGGAAGGCTACATCCCCTCCCTCTACTCCAACAACTCTTGTGCAGGTGATTTGTTTGTTCACCTCAATAATCACAATCGACCAACCTATCAGCTTGACAGCTGCTTCCATGGAGGAGAAATCACAAGCACCTTTGAGTTTGCAATACTTATTCAAGAGCAGAGTGTACTCTGGATCACCTATGGCGATCAGTGGTTCAGTACATTTGGTCTACACATCCAAATTAGACTGAATTCAGGTTCTGTGACATAAGAAACCCAACAGTTAGCTTTGACTTGGCTTGATTATTGGCAAATTCGGCCATTTTGGAAACAGACGTTTCTCGAGGCACCCTAAGTCATCCTTCATGACAGAAAGGTTGTGCGGTCAGTGTGAAGAAACACAGCCTCTATCTTAGGTGGGCTGGGAACAGATCCAGTTCTGCTGCTTGAGCTAGAGAAGTGTTGAGTTTGGTCAATACCAAGTGGTGTCACGTTGCTCCATGTCTCCGACTGTGGTTTATCTCCTCAGCGTGCCCCAGTGGTGAGAGATCAGAAAACGGGAAGTGTGTTGCGTGAGTATATCAGTGTTTTTTTTATGGAGGAAAAACCCAGTAGCCAACCCACAGACGCCAAGTTATATCTTAGTGCCCCTACAGGCAATGAATACTTTTCATTCTACTTCTGTGAATATGTAGCTTTATGGCCAATATAGTACAGGCTGTAATTTTATCTACTAAATAGAATAATTACTCTGGTCACGTTGTTTGGAATATCATAAATGACTAGCATTAGTCATAATTATAACGAGGTTTAAAAGTCGGTTTCAATTTTTGAAAACTGTACTTTGGCGCCCTCTTCTGTTCTAATGTAGCTCTACAGGACATTACAAGAGTTCACACAAGCGAAGGATAAGAGCATCTTTATACCATACCCTGTTGTTCTTTTTCGTCTTTTCCCCCTGTAGGTGCCCGTTTGGTTATGGTGGGTTTAACTGCCATGACTGTAAGTTTCTGTTTAAAAGCATTTTTTTTTATTTTTTGTATGAAATATATTGTTGAAAACCTGAATGCTCTCGTCGTAGCGGATTTGCTCATGGTAATGTGATGTGAGAAACGGAACAGCAAGAGAGTAAAACCAGACAGTGCTGTACTAAGTGAATACAGTCCTGGGATTTTGGTGTGATGACCATCAGTAAGATCTGGATAATCCCATGTGTACTATTATCCATGTATATTGCTGCTGAGGCGTGTTGTTGTCATGTCCCTCTCTGTAGCATATCTGCTGGCCGTGGTGGTGATCTCCTGCGTGCTGGGCAGTCTGGTGCTCATGCTTCTGCTGGCCTTCATCATTTACTGTCTGAGGTGAGCTTAGGCCCCAAGCAGCCCTACTACCCCCAGTTCGAACTAGGTATTCTGAAGCTAAGCAGGTTTGGGCCTGGCCAGTACTTGGATGGGAGACCAACTAAAAAAAGCTGGGTTGCTGCTAGTATAGGTGTTGGTATGGCCAACAGATTAGTCCATCCTCTGTTCTGTGTGGGTCCCAGTGCAGTGATGCGGACACTATGCTGTAAGAAATGGCACTGTCCTTCAGATGAGACATAAGGCCCAGGTCCTGACTCTCTGAGATCATAAAAGATCCCTGGGCATCTTTCAAAAGAGTAGGGGTGATGTCCTGGCTAAAATTTCCCAACGTGGCCCTATCAAATCTGGCCTCCCAATCATCCCCTACATCTAACTGGTGAATCCTCCCATTCCTTACCTTAGCTACTGCATGGTGATCATACTGGTCACATCATCCAGCTGGGTGCAACACAGTGGTGGGGGTTGAAGTGGCTCCCAGTTGCTTCTGTAAAGCTCTTTGGGTGTCTTGAAAGGCGCTATATAAATGCAACTTTAATTCATTCAAGCCAATATGTTCTCCTCAGCCGATCACAGTGCAGCCTCATCTAAACACCAACCACAGGGGCTAAAGGCCATCCCAAAATCAGTTTATATTAAGGCTGCATGATATCACATCTACCCGCGATTATATAGTACATGCACAATAATCGCTTTAGATGATGCGCGTAATGTTTGGATGCCAGCTTTTCGGTACTATAAGGGCATTTACAGTACTTGCACCCACAACTTGGTAATCAGATTGGTAGTATGCCTAAAATATTAATGAGATGCATATTGTGACGCCCAAAAGTTAATAATCTGCATAAATTCGGTATATATCGTTGTTTGTTAAATTTGGTTACCAGAGCATGCCACGTAATACTGTTTTGGTAAATTATGGAAGCGCTAAGCAGTGAACGGACGGGGAAGACAGGGACAGCTCAGCAGGCGCGGCATCTTTTAAAAGAGGAGATATTGTGGAGTTTGAAGCCCCACACTAGGTTAGAGTGCCTTTTTCTCATTAGTTTCATCTTCGTTTCCCATTGGGTTAAACCAGGCAGCGACTGATAACTGACAGTAATCCTACCCTCTGTCAAGTTTAGAAGTGTGTCTCCCATCACTGGTGAACTGCGCAGTTCAACACAGGGGAGCCAGGAGGCCTGCTTTCGAGGTTATTAGAGGTTTAATGAGCATGAGACAGCTTGCTGTGCTTTTGGCTTCCTGGAAGAGAATGGCTGTGGGATTTGTAAGCTAAGGGTTTGTCTAACATATGCAGTCCAACATGTTTTCGCAAACGATCCAAGCCCTGAGGCAACACAGATCCTTTATATTTGATGCTCAAACCAGTTCTGTTGCACAACACTTGGCCATCAGAAACAAATACAGTGTTACGTTTCACTTCTGGTGGATATCTGGGGGCGTGGCTTTGTCCGATTTTGGCGTATGCTTTTCAGATGGCCGCGGAAATCCGGCTACCGCAGCCCGTACCCGTCTGACGGGATGAGCTCAGTGTGGTCGCACCGGGAGGTCACCCACATCCCCCGGGCCAGCAGCAACTGGAACCCGACCCAGATGGAGATGGTGGAAAAGAGTGACACTGGCCCCCAGCTGGACAATAAGTTACACGGAAATGGCGAGGTACAGCGCTGGAGTTTTAGGAATCATAAGGATCATAAGTCAGCATTGTCAGTTAAAATATCTTTGCCCTCTGTGCCTTTGGTTTCCCAGTTTACCTTTGCAACCAGTTTGCCTACCCATGCCTGGCTAGTGGTGTCTTCTAAATACCTAAATATGTACCTTCACGCTACTTCTAACCCCCCCCCCCCTTCCTTTCTCTTGCTTTGCTTTACCTACTGCGCATTAATAATGTAACCTCCACAAGCCCCTCCCTATCTAAGAGGGCAGCTCTCTTCTGCCACCTAGTGGTGACTTAGGAGACATAACAAAAACTGTGATTTTGCGAAAGCTTTTCTTCCTGAAAGCCGCTTTTGAGATCTACAGAGTGCTTTGTCTTCTCCCTTTAGATGGAGTCTTGCAGTATCGTCCCCGACGACATGAGGACCTTCAAAGGGAAAAACTCTTCAAGATACTCATACCTGATCCAAGGTCACCAAAATCCATACTTTATTGCAGATGAAATAAAAAGAGCCACATAGCTTTGTTTTTTTCTTTATTCATTTTTTTTAACTCAGGAGAGGAATATTCAGATGGACACAGAATGACCTGCATTTCCTCTCGTGCAATACCAAGACACTTCCACAAATGACATAATCAAGGCAGTAGATGGTGAGCGTAAAAACCGTAGCAGATGCGTCAATGGTTTCTGTCCTAATCCAGCTAAACCCAGGAGTATTTGATCAACAACTTTGCTAACTCCGATATACATTAACAGCTTACTCATCTAAAAAATTTGAATGGAACCTGTTAGCAATGTGATTTAAGGGAACAGTTCGTTAATTGTGAAAATCCATCAAGAATATTTTCGTCTCAATTAATATACACAGCTGTTGGTATTTTCGAGTCAATGTCCGGTTCCGATAACGCGATAAGACGCAATGCACAGTTTCAGCCAGAAGATGTCGCCATTTTTTCATTTTTTGGATTTCTCTACAGGAGGGACGGTGGCCATTTTTCCCCCTTCATTTTTTAATAGCTTTTTTAAATATCTACTTTGATTATGTCCCTTTGTTGTGTATTAATGACTGAATTTCTTGCCGATACACAGGGAAGTAATTTAACTGCTTTTGTGCATGTAGTTAATTTAATTTTATGCCCTTTTGTGAGTGTGATGCCTCAGAAGGCAAGCGAATAGTCTTCTGGCGCTAAGCTGCAGCTTTCCTTGCGGGAGCTCTGGTCCTGCGGCTCTGTCCTGCGGGAGCTGCCGGTTAACGTGTGCCTGTTATCGTGATCCATTTGACAAAGGCATAGATGAAACATGGAGCTTATCATAAAGTGTTTATTCTGGTTGTGCCAACGATGTACGTTTGCTTAGACTCAGTGAATGTATGTCAGCTATTTTCATATTGTTCCTGTACATATGCACCATTTGCTTAAGGTGTGAGATGTCGCTCTATTTTTTAATGTACATAAACCTTTTTAAGGCAGGCATTTTTTGGCGGAGTATAATGTTAGTGGATGAGGAAATAAAACAACACAATTTACAGCCGCCCCGGTGCCGTTGTTTTCAATCCCGGTAATAGTTGCTTGTGGAATGAGGAGGTTATTATAATGAAAAACTCATTGTGATGATGGACAGCATGGGAAACAGTATGAAGGACTGTAGGTCTATATCGCTCATGGGATTTTTACTTATACATGTACTAACGGCAGAGTGAAAAATGATGTCGAGGAGGTCCAAGCAAGTTGAGGAGGCAGGACCAAGACATTAGGCTGACATCTAACGCAAGATCTGATTGGTTGTCCCTCTGACCCAATCATTTTTGTTCTGTCCATGTTTGTGTAAGTAAAACTCCAATAAGCATCTATATCACAGACTTTTGTTATCATAGTTTAATAACCTCTTCATTTTAGCTAAATCTGGGATAGCACTACATTCTAATTATGCTAAATAAAGTCTCCAGAGCCATTAATGTGCTGAATGTCCAGCAACATTCCACCAGTTCGGTTGGTTGAGGATTTATGGTAAGCATTGCGTCAAAGGTTACCTTAAGCCATATTAATCAATTATGAAATTCCTATGATGCTGAAATTATTTTAGTTTGTGTGCAAAATTTGCTATAATAAAACTGCCTAGACGTCAGTTGGATTTGATTGTAAAGTTAAGCGTGTGATGCCTTTAATGGCTCATCTGGTAGTGTGCCACCATGTAACCATGGCCGAGACTGGAAAGCAGTGCTCCTCAGGTTGCCAGCCTTTGGTTGACATGCTAGAAACTGCTTCTGGTGCACTCTGGGTAATTTTAACACCCTATGGTGTTTATGAAAGGAGTCGCAGTGTTGACAGAGTCATCCCCATGGTGTCGTTTAGTAAAGTCATTCTTTACTTAATTAATCTCTATAAACTGCTGTAAGTTTCCTTAAAAATTTCATGCTGTATTTCACCCTGTTGGGGGGGGGGGCAATTCAGAAAGTGATTTACTGTATTGTTGACACGCTAACAACGAAATGTGTCCTCTACATTTAACCCATATGTGACGTAGTGGTGGGCAGCTAATTCAGGGCTCAGGGAGCAGTACCTTGGTGGTCAGGGATTTGAAACAACAACGTTTCAAACAGAACTGTATATCACTAACCATATGGCCACCCCTGCCCACTTCAGAGGTAAGTACTGCCTAATAAATGATGGAAGGCATTGTATAAGAAAAACTATTTAAAATACAATCCAGTATTATAAAAATGAGTTGAACATACTTTGAATGGCAGTGCATATTCGCTAATGTGATTTCAAAACTCTTGCTGCAAGTTGTGGACCACTGCCTGGGAGGCAAAGTGCATCATGGGAAATATGTATAGTGTATCGGCTGCCAGTGTGATGTGAGGGTCCCGCCCGTGGCACATTTTGAGTTCTTATTTATCCCATCAGGGGTTCAGTATGAATGCTGCAGTGGCTGTCACTGAAATTATTGGGATCTCTCTCCAAACAGACCCAAAATAGCTACTGCCTTCCCTGGAAGTCCTCAGTTGCCTTTAGCAAGTGATGTCGGACTAGCGGCTGATTGTGGTTATGTATAAGCCCGACTCAGAGAACTCCAAGGAGAGCGTTTCAGCTCAGCTGTCTCTTACGCTGTCAAGGCTGCCAGGAGGAGACCCTCGGTCAGGTCGCGCCAGGATGGTTGGTTCGGGGGCATCTTCTCTGGGATAGCCCTGAAACGGCAGTGCTTTCCAGGTGCTGCAGGCGTCTCGCTGGATGCGAGCCTTAATTTTCCTGCTGGTTGTTGCTTTGGGGCAGAAGGTGGCCCCGTCAGAAAAGGTTTCTAGAATGTACCTTTGAGAAGTTCTACGTAATTGGATTCATAAATGATTAGCTTGTACGTTAATGTAAACTGAACTGCCTTGGACAATTGCAGCAATTTATTATGTGCCAAACCTGTTGTATTAGACACCATCCATCCATCCATCCATCCATCTATCCATCATTCTTCTAACATATTACTCTGGTCAAGCTCATGGAGAGTCAGGAGCCTCTATCCCAACAGCATCGGGCATAAGGCTGGGAAAACCTTGGAAGGAATGCAAATATATTAGAAACCCCTGCTCAGCATCATCCACTAACAGAATTCTTTTTTAATTAAATAGGTTGGAGAAAATGTTTGGCAAACTAAAATGTCTGGCATATTTTCCTGCTCATTGGACGTCAAAAAAGAAATCCACAGGGTGTCTAATTTTTGTGAGTGGAGGAATAGTAATAAATGTCTTTTCAGACATATTTTTGTCTTACTTCAGTTCATTGTATTATTACATATGACTCATTGTTGGGAGAACCTGCCCATAGTAATACAAGAACATCAGCAGTGTGTGAGAGATCCATGCATTACCACCGGCAAACTTTTCAAAACCACAGGACCCCACAGCATGATTCTGACAGGCTATGTACAACTGCAACCACCCATGGGGTAGATGGATGGGAAGATTAACAAACTGGCATACTGTTGTGGTTGCTCAGCAGGGGAGATGGAATGCTGTGTCAGGTGATCGTGAAGATGGTGTCATGTGGCTGAGATATGGATTTTCCCACAATGCCCTGGGACGCTTCCTTGGTATTTTTGATAATCCGTATATATTCTGCATGAAGGAGCTCTCAGTCAGCACGGTTGCGGGCTTGACAGCCCTGACTCCCACTCTCTGTCACAGCCTCGTCTGCCTGACAGGAGTTCTCCTCCTTTGCAATAGCTGCAATATTTTTTACTCCTTGTGCACCCCCCCATGCCTTGCAGAAATCCCACTGAAGCTCCCCGTCGATTCTGTTGTGCTGTAATGAGCTGTAATAAAACCGGAATTTAACCAGATACCTGTCTGCCCCGAAGAAGTTTGAATTATAAAAAGTGGCCTTTCTTTTTCGGGTTTAACATCTGTTTATTGCATTATGACTCTTTCACACTTAGTTTGTATCAGAATAAAATCTATAACAGTATGAAGGCAAATTATAAAGGCATATCGATCGATTAGAGTAAGGCAGTGTTACCCAGTCTGGTCCAGGGAGACCCGCAAACAGTCCATGTTTTTGAACCCTCCCAGCTCACTACCAGACAGTCCACACCTACTGAGAGCTGGGCGGGAGCAAAAACATGGACTGTCTGCGGGTCCCTGAGGACTGGATCGGGAAGAACTGCCGTTAGCTAGCTGCCCCAGGCATGCAAACACATTATTGTGTGATATATAATGCATAGAATACATCTCCAGGCTTGGGTGCTGAGCAGGAGCCTGGATCTTTAGCTGTCTTACCCCCACCGATGTCCTGACTTTCAGCAGTGTTGGCAGGAAACTGAAAGCACTTAGAGCATCCAATTAAATATCCATTACTGGGAAGTCCTCTGCATGCCCATCCCCCATTCCCCATCCCCCCTGCAGCTTGAAAGCTTTCCCATAGAACCCAGGGAAGTCTCAGTCTGTCGCTCTCTCTCTCTCTCTCTCTCTCTCTCTCGCTTGCCCCTTTCCTCAGGCCTCCTGTTTATGGCTGCTCACGCTTTGCCTTCACAGGTGGCAGATACACTTGCCCTTTCCTTTTTTTCCCATAATCCTTTTCACTTTGGTGGTCTGAGGAGACAGCCATGAGCTTTACTGGAGAAACACAACCGCAGTAAACAGCAGTAGTCAACAGCATTGGAGCAAAGGTTTGGAAAGGAAGGATTAAGAAGTGCAAAAGCAAGGTCTGAAGGAAGGTATAATCTAAAGAAATGTGCCACCTTCATTGGCATGTAACTGAAACATATCTTTATTTCCCATTTGTACCTTGGAATCTTTTTTTTTCCCCCACACATATCCCATATTAGTCTCCTTTGAGACGCTCGTGGGAGTTTTAATACAATCATGTTTTGAAGGCCGAATGAAATGTGATTGGTTCAGAGAGGCAACCAATCAAATTGTAGAGGAGGTGGGTCCAAGAAACTTGGGAAGGTGGAATAAAGACATCTGATTGGTTGGTCTGACATCTGACGCAAGACCAGAATTGTCGTCGCTCTGAACCAATCATTTTTCATTCTGCCCTGAGAACATATTTGTGTAAGTAAAACTCCCATGTCACTTTGAGACACACAAAGGCATGTAGTTAAGAGCAACCCTTGGAGCTTTTTTGGGGGGGGGGGGGTTAAGGACCTTGCTTAAGGGCCCAACAGTCAGCCTCCCGATGCAGAGGCCTAGCCCGCTGGACCACGGACCGCTCTCTGGGGCCTGGGTTAGGAGTGCAGGTGGTAAATTTTCAGTAAATACTCAATGATCCAATCTTGGTGATGGCAAATGGTGGAAACCAGAAATGCAGAAAGCAATTACCGCTGTCATGGTTCCCAATAAAAAAAAAGGACATTATAAGAGTCTAACACGAAAGTGAGATGATGAAATTCCCTGACTGTTCAGGATTTTTGGCATTACAGCTCTTTAAAAAAAGCCACTTTAAAAATGGCAGCTGGGGGGGGGGGTGGGCTTTCATAGCATCTCTCACCGCAAGTGGTGTAATGTTTACATGGTAACCGGGCCCCCAGTAAGGGTGCTTTGATTACTGCCGTGGAAATCAATGTGCTCTAAACAGCTGAGCGTCTCCCACCCGGTAACCTGAAGCACATGCCTCTGGGAGACGGTGCAGTCCTATGGTAACTGAGCCCCAAAGAGGATTCTCGTGGAAGCCTCTCTCTCGAGGCTTTCCGCAGGTACCACTATGGGGTTATTCCAGTGCGTTATAGACAGGTGAAGGCCCCAAATGTTCTCGCATTTGAAAACCCTGAAATGATGTAGTTCATCTAGATGAATGGGTGTTCCCTGCTTTTACAGGCTGGTCACATGACCCTGTATATTTGGTATGTTATCTATTTCCCAAGCGCAATGCC
>JAODKN010000115.1:806273-820665 GCA_026774425.1 Petrocephalus zakoni
GGGGGGGCGCGAGGGAGAGGAGAGGGGAGGGGAGTGGGAGAGAGAGAGAGAGAGAGCGAGCGAGAGAGGGAGGGAGGAGAGGAGAGGAGAGGAACGAGCGGCGGTGGCAGCAGCACTCACACGACAGCCAGCAGAGCAGCGAGGAGCGGAGAGGAGCACGTCTCACGCGAGCCGGGTACCGGAGGTAAGGGGCGGGGGCTCCGGGACCAGGCTGTTGGTAGGGGGGAGGCGGTTCTGCTGGCTGGGGGCCTATTCTCCCCCCAATGCTTTCCAGTTTGTGGGTGTGCGTCACAGACTGACCGGCAGTGGGATGGGTGGGGGTGGAGTATACACTGGTGCATTATCAGACTTAATGGGGGGGGGGGGTTATACTCTGGGGAATAGTGCCCCCCCCCTTCCCAAGGTGCATGATGTATATGGTATCCCGGTTTCTGGGACGCCTGGATCTCCAGAGCCGTGCCCCCTTTTCGCCCTCCCCTGGCCGGAGCGACTGCCTGGGCGCCTGCATACCCCCCCCTCCCCTCCCCACGGCCCTCCCGTGACGTGTTGGGAGCTGCATGGCATGAGAGGCTGCACCCAACGTGAAGGTGTGAAGATTTATCTCATGTCGATATTCTCTGAAGCTTTTATTGAAAGTCCCGTGCTGCACCATAGCGGGGGCATCCCCATTCCGCCCCCTACTGACGGCTGTGTCTGTGGCATGGCACTCTGATTGGTGACTTTGCAGGGGGTCAGGCGGCTCACATGCAGCTCCTGTAATCTTTAAAACCGATGACCACAAACACCACACCCTGACATCACTGGCACTGTCGCCTTAATGCCATCGACCATTTTGTGTTATTATTGGGTTTTCGTTCTATTTCATGCGTAATTATGTAGCTAGCTTGTTTTTTGTGTAATGTAGCTTGGGAAACCTTTTTCAACAGGACGTCGTCAGACACCTTCCCGGACTTGAATCAGCAAAAAAGGCATTTCTTTAACATCTCTGTCAAGCTGTTGGTGGTTGACATGGGGGGGTTTCCTGGGGGCAGGGTGGCGTCCTTCTCCTTGGGTCAGTCTTGAGTTGTTGTTTGTGTGTCAGTCGGCCATGCAGCTGTGCTTCCTGTGCACCTGTGCCTGATGAGTCAGTTGTCGTCATGTAAGAAAGCAAGACCTCCTCCCATCTGCCATCATTGACCTTTGACCCCATGTGTTGTAGTTGGGTTCCAGAGAGTCCCGTGAGGGAATCTCCCACAGTTTGAAAGCCATTCTTGGGTTTCTGCAGCTTTGGCCAGTTGCCCAGGCCATTTTGATGAATATAAATGAGATTCCTGGCTTGAATGACATCATTACTGTCTGCCCTATTGGACTTCAGGTGGGTAGTTGGCGAGTTCCCCTGTGTCAGGCTGCATGTGGTCTTACATTCTCACAGGCAAAGTCTTCTGTCAGTGTCTGTTACCATCAGGTCTGAGAGGTGGTGCGGGGGGGCGCATGCTTCTTTGGGGACTCCTGATTGGGTAAAATGGGGTGATTGCGGAAATGGAGCGAGCAGTTGCCAAGGTGCCAGGTTACACTCAAGCGTTTGAGGTTGGACCTTCTTTCACAATGAATTGTATGCCTAAAACACATCAGTCTGGGATTGTATGGCGTTGTGGGTGTGCCACACACCTCGGGCTGGTGATCTGTTCAGCTTGTGTGCTGCGGACAGACACAACAGAATTAGTAATCGTTGGTGTAGCAATTTTTAGAATGATAACAACGATGTAGTCGTATATGGTGAAGGGAAACCACAAACAGGCACGGATTTTTCTTTGGTCATGTGACGACAAGGGTGGTGGGCCACCTGCATATTTGCATGTGGGTAGGACCCACTGAAGACAAATTCCTAATGCTTTGCCCTCTTCATTTCATGCCAAAGGAGGCAATGAGTTTCTGACTTGCAGCTGGAATTTCTAAAGGCCCTGACTGCCATTTTTGTTTCACCACTTCTCCAGTGATCTCGCACATTCTT
This sequence comes from Petrocephalus zakoni, assembly GCA_026774425.1. Lineage (NCBI taxonomy): Eukaryota > Metazoa > Chordata > Actinopteri > Osteoglossiformes > Mormyridae > Petrocephalus > Petrocephalus zakoni. The sequence goes on from JAODKN010000115.1 coordinate 808,264, forward strand.
TCAGGACTTCAGAGGTACCAGTCACACGCCACAACGCCTCACTGCATTAATAGAATCAAAAAAAAGCAATTACACGCTTAATTGCACAGGTACATTAATTACATTGCAGGCTTTTCGAAGAGCAGCTCTTCGATGGCCTTCGGAAAACGAGGCGTAGGTGTAAATTTCTCTTCCTGAGAGCGAGTGGGAATTTTATGAGCACCTCTACTACAAAACGTAAGATACTGCCATCTGATAAAAAGGGAGGCAGTCTATTAAACAACCGTGAGAGTGTGTCCAGGCTGACGTTGTGTGTGTGTGTGTGTGTGTGTGTGTACCGTTTTGTCGCTCTGACAAGCAGCCCGACCATAGGCTTGCTCCATTAAGCAAAGAGGGCAGAGACAGCAGGTCTCGACCTGGGGAGCTTTTGGGCCTATTTAGAGAGTGGCTGTGGCATCCCATCTTTCTGGGGGCATGGCACCCTGTCTTTTTGGGGGCGTGGCTCTATCAGAGCCTTGCAAAGATATTAGCTCTGTCTCAAGCCGGTGTGATTTATATACCCAAAGCAAAGACAAGGAGTAAAAATACATCATAAGCTGGAAAACAACACAGCGTTATGTCAAGGTGACTGGGGATGGTTCGTTAGTCATCTCTCGTTAAAAAGCAAAAAACACTCTTTTACACCAGCTGTGGAATGTGTCCCATTCTGCTGTCAATCTCCTTCTCCATCGCCTTGCTAGGATTTAATCTTAATTCTTTATACCAGTGTTTCTCAACCCGGTCCGTGGGAGCCCCCACATTTTTGCTCCCTCCCAGTTCCCAGTAACTTTATGCTTTTAAATAGTTCCCCCCCCCACACACACAATCCCCCACTGGCACAACGCTTGTCTGAAGACCTCACTACCATGCCTCCCAGAAGACCCCTCTTGGTGATGTTGGTACTTTAGGGGGTGGGATGTTTCCCTATTGGTGGATGCCTGGGGCCCCTCCTACCTGCTGTATCCCAACAGAGCCCTTCTGGTGATGTCATTACTCAAAGGGGTGGGGTTTCTGAGTGGATCAGTATCTGATTGGTGGATGTCTGGGGCCCCTCCCACCTACTGTGCCTCCCAACAGAGCCCTTCTGGTGATGTCATTACCCATCTTATCCTTCCCACCTTACCCGCTCCTAATGAATTCACGGCTGACAGAGATGTGCTAATCCTTTTACATCTGATGCTGCTGCTACTAATTAAGACTAATCTGATGTTGTAATTAGACAAATTAGTTTATAATGTCCTTCGTATAGTAGTGCTGTTTTACCCTTTTATTGGATGTGCGCATTGTTCATTTTTATTCTGTTGCGTGTCTAGTCATTTTATATCTGTGTGATGAACACGGGTGGCTGTTCTAGCCTAGAAATAGCCGCATTGTTTTTAATGAGGTTTTGGACCACTGTTCAGTGTCAGGTATCAGGCTGCGCGGGGACAGCTGGAGCACAGGACAACCCGAATATAATCAACATTGCCAGAATAAATGCTGAAATAGCAGCGCAATAGCGGTTCTTGGCTGCCTAGGTCCTGACTCACCTGGGGCTCCGCGACCTTTGAACCTGGTACTGCGCAGCCTGCCCTTTCTCAGCATGTCCTCCTGCAAACAGCACCCCCCTTATCCCATGCTTGTTGACAGGCGACGGTCCCTTAATGACGACTACCATCATCCGACTTAAAAGCATCCGCCCATCGACATCCTCCTTCACACTGTGGATGTGCACATGTGTGTTCAGGGTTTGCTGTTTCGTTCCCAGAATTCCTAGCTGCCTCTCCCTCTCAGAAAGGGAATCGCTAATCACGCCTCTGCTTATTACGTTCCAGCTTTCCATGTCATAGACGAAGTCGTTAAATTTTCATCACCGCCCCTCCTCCTCCTTCCTTCTTTATGTAAGGATGCAGCAGTCGGGGCCACAGGCCTTTTCTCAGCCCCCTGACGCTCCCATCGCACAGCTCCAATGCTGGGAAACAGATCCCGACCCGCTAAGCCATGCACCGGGCCGCCACCCCGCCTTCACGCTATTTATTTGACATGATGGGTGTTTTGATAGCTATGCTAGTAAGCTCTCCTAATCAGCCCTGTAAATTTCCAGAAGGCCAGCTGATTGAAATGAGTCTCGTCGGACTCTATCAGACTCCTCCGATTAGAATCTCCAGACTCCGATCGTATCCGAGGACAATTCCGACATCCGTACTAAATTATCTTTGACGCGCGAGTTTCATGGTAGGTTAGCAGAGAGTGCAGACATAAAAACAACATAAAAAAGGAAAGTGACTTGGGCAGAGAGCACAAGTAATCAAAATTAACTCAATTCCACCGTGTCTTTGACAAACAGATTTGTCCGACTTATGTCACATGACTTGATATCACGACTGATGACTGTGGTTCCCGCAACCCGGCCTATGACGGTGGTGTCTTCAGGGAGAGTCGAAGCGTCAGCAAGACGTCAGTGCTGTAGACTCTGTTCGATCCCGATGACTCCACAACTCCTCCCTCTAAAGGAAAACGGTGCAGCGGACAGGAAGGACACGCTGTTGGCGGTGCAGCGTTGGCTGTTTTTTGGCCACCTGGGCACGCCCACAATCGCGGGTCAAGGATACACAGTGCTGAATGTGAGCTGTGTTCCACTCAAGTATTGAAGTTCCTCCTAGCGGGGGCATAGATTGCAGTCAGATGAGGCAGCTGGCTTCTCCACACACCTCACCAAGTCCTACCGGTGAGAAACTCTGGCGTTGTGCCTACTGCGCTTCCATCTCAGGACACAGGGGGGCCCCACTTCCAATATACACGCTCCCTATCCATCCCTGCAGGCGAGCCCATCCATCCAGCATAACAAGCTGCTATCCCCAGCCTGCTTCATCAGGCCTGGGGAAAAAGTGGCCACCGTCTCCCCAACCCCCAACCCCCCACCCCAGATCCGAGGATGGGCCTCTTCCGTCGAGCGCTGATCAGAAGCAGAACAATATTGGTTGATGCTACGATGCATGCGAAACCTGCCCCAATCATGGTATAGTGAGGGTCTGCTGGAGAGCCACCAGGTGAGATGAGGTGGACATGTCCAGCTAATGGCGGTGTCCCAGTGTTACATCTGAGTCCAGTTTGCCAGGGGAAGAACTCCAAGCCTTTGCAAGGTCCTGTATTTCTCCCGTAACTGACAGTAACAGACTGTACCAAAACACCTTGGTGTTCCTTAGTGTTCTCTTCTTTTTTTGGGATGTTCTAGGTATGTCTGGCAATGGGAAGTTTTCAGCTGATGGATTATTTGTTTCATGCTGTTCTTTGTAAAAACACCTTGTTCTCGCTCCGAAATCTAAACTAAACTGGACCTATCTATCTATCTATCTATCTATCTATCTATCTATCTATCTATCTATCTAATCTTCCTTAAAGGTCTAGTCACAATTCAGGCATCAATGACAAAGACACGGAACTAACACTCATATACACCACATGATTCAGCCTTTCCTTCTGTAACGAATGAGTACGGGCCACCCCCTCGTGCTGATCTGAGGCCTCCCTGAGTCACCGCAGCCTTGAATCCGGAGCTCTGTCAGGGACCGGCGAAGGCAGCGGCATTCCTGCCCGTTCTCGCTATGTCAGGGACCGGCGAAGGCAGCGGCATTCCTGCCCGTTCTCGCTATGTCAGGGACCGGCGAAGGCGGCGGCGTTCCTGCCCGTTCTCGCTGTGTCAGGGACCGGCGAAGGCGGCGGCATTCCTGCCCGTTCTCGCTATGTCAGGGACCGGCAAAGACGGCGGCGTTCCTGCCCGTTCTCGCTGTGTCAGGGACCGGCGAAGGCGGCGGCGTTCCTGCCCGTTCTCGCTGTGTCAGGGACCGGCGAAGGCGGCGGCGTTCCTGCCCGTTCTCGCTCGACACGCGCTTTGCCCAAGTGAGAGCGACGCCTGTCACGTTGGCCGTCCATCATCGCCGACAGCGGCTTGGCCCTCAGTGTCTCCGTTTTTTTGTAACTCAGTGATTTAATGGGAAGTGAGGCTTTCTGGACGGTGGGTTCTGTGTGAATTCAGGTGGAAAGAAAGCCCCCACCCAGCCTCTCTCTTTGTCTTGAGGGGGGCGTATCTTCTGAGTAGACTGATGCGGGAGATATCTCCCCCCGGTGCTGTCTATTCTACTATCCTGGTGGGAGGGGGCGCTGAGATTATTACGGGTGGGTGACACCCTCACTTACCCACAATGCCTTACTAGCTGCTGCCTTGTTTTGTCCCCTCTGCAGGTGCCCCCCGTCCCCTCCCCCCCAACGATGTCTGGATCTTCTTTGATCGTGTAAAACCACACTAACCCTAGTACCAGGTACGCCTGTTCTAATTAATTTACTCCTAATTAGTTACTGGATCAAGCAGCTTATCAAAGGATGCTTCATTGATTGATGCAGCGGCTATAATCGTTACCCTAACAGAAAAATTGATTTTTGGCATTCGCTCTGTGTATCACACGTGACCTGTATCTTCATGTGAGTTTTATTGATCTGTTTTTGGTGTTGTTTTTTTTTTTTTAAATCCCCCCTCTCATCATAGTTGGGGATTGTCACCAGTGGGGGGGGGGGTCAGTTGTCATCATGAAACGTTACCCGCGTGCCTCATGCCGTGACATACCTCGCTCCGCGTGCCAGCTTGATTTACACTGCTGTGATTCGTCCACACACGTGTCGAGATGTTTGGTCTTTCACCGCTCAATCCCAGTCTTATTTACTGCTGAGGATGTGCAGCTGCCTTCATATGATGGTGGAGTGGGAGGGGGTGTTGGGGGCTATTCAGCTTGCAGGAAGGGGAAGCCTTAGCCTTCAGAGTTATTTTTTCATGTATGCCTCCGACATTTCCTTCCCTACCTGCTCCCCCCTCCCCGGTGCAGCTATCTTACCGGTTCACAACCCCACTAGCTTATAGAGGAGCATTATCTGACTCAAGTTTCCAGTCCTGATGATCTCTTACACAATCACACGCGGTACTTCTGTGTAGCGTGATGCATTTTCTACCTGCTTCCTGCTTTGTGCTTGCAAGTATGTAATGCAAAGAAAAAAATAGGATTAAAAGATAAGAATAGAATAACAAGAAAGATTACAAAATAGACAAGAAAAATAGAGATCGGGACATAAGTAGGACCACCCCCCCCCACCAACCCGGATGTATGTGAAGCTGGTGATTAACCCGCCCCAGCGAGCGTGTGACCGGTGCTCCCGGCTCGTCTCCGCAGTGCTGGACACCTGCCCGCGGACTGGCTGCCTAGGTTCAGCTGGGAGCCGAAGTGCTGGAGATCCCACCAGCTTATTATATTTTTATCATGTTTTCTCTCTCCCTGAGTGACCGGCTATGCGGATGTGTGAAAGCCTGACTTAGCTCCCGAAGCAAGCGGAGGGGGGGGGGCATCAGGGTGACAAATTACGCCTGCAGAGGACTCCCCCACCCCTCCATCTGCAGAGCAAATCGGGGGGGGGGGGGGGGTAGGCACGCGCCGCGGGAACGCCATCATCCAGCCTCCCGGTGGGCTGCGGTGCCATACTTGGGCTCACAGCACAGTTAGTGCTGGAAAGACAGAGAGAGAGATGGAGAGAGAGAGACAGAGACAGTGAGAGAGAGACAGTGAGAGAGAGACAGAGACAGTGAGACAGAGATAGCGAGAGAGAGACAGTAAGAGAGAGAGATAGAGACAGTGAGAGAGAGAGAGAAAGAGAGAGACAGAGACAGTGAGAGAGAGACAGAGACAGTGAGAGAGAGAGAGACAGAGATACAGTGATAGAGAGGCACAGAGAGAGAGGGAGAGAGAGACACACAGACACAGAGGGAGAGAGAGGCACACAGAGAAACAGAGAGAAAGAGGCACACAGAGAGACAGAGAGAGAGGCACAGAGACACAGAGAGAGGTACAGAGATACAGAGAGAGAGGCACAGAGAGACAGAAAGACAGCGAGAGAGAGACAGAGACAGAGAGACAGTGATAGAGAGGCACAGAGACAGAGAGAGAGGGAGAGAGAGACACACACACAGACACAGAGGGAGAGAAGCACACAGAGACACAGAGGGAGAGAGAGGCACACAGAGAGACAGAGAGAGACACACAGAGAGAGGTACAGAGAGGCACACAGAGACAGAGAGAGAGGGAGAGAGAGACACACACACAGACACAGAGGGAGCGAGAGACACACAGACACAGAGGGAGAGAAGCACACAGAGACATAGAGGGAGAGAGAGGCACACAGAGAAACAGAGAGAGAGGCACACAGAGAGAGGTACAGAGAGGCACACAGAGACAGAGAGAGAGAGTGAATGGGAGGATAAAGAGGGGTGGAAGAGAGAGGAAGAGAGGGACAGTGAGGAGGGAGGTAGAGGGATGGGAGTGTGACAGCGTGAGAGGTAGAAGGGTGATGTGGGAAAGAGGGTGAGTGAAGTGGGGGAGAGAGGGAAAGAAAAGAGATGGAGAAGAGTGAGCTGGGAAAATGAAAAAGGGAGAGGCAGAAGAGAGAGAGAGGGAGAAAGGGAGATGAGGAAAGGAGAGCATCCTGCAGGCCGCCTAACAGATTGCCTGTATGGATGTGTTTTCACACCCAGGTTCCCCTATTTGGGTGGCCCATGAAAGAAGCTATGCCCGTCCTCACAGCAGGCATAGGTAAGCACCCCCGCAGCCCATCTCCAATGGGGGGGGGGGGCACAAGGCGCTGATGGCGGGAGGCCGCAGTGCAGCACTGGAAAGCCGTGCAAAGCGGCTCCCTGAGATGTGCTGCAGAAAGTCACCCCCTTGCAGCGCCACCTGCATGCAGCTTGGTCCCCTGCATTTCAGGGACATGGGGCTGGTACATACCTCAATTATAATGCCTTGTTATGATCAGGGCTCGGATGATTGAGCAGTTGGATGGATGGATAGGTGGCAAAAGGCACGTTTCATGCTGCCCTATGTCATTTTGCTGAGGGACTTAGTGATTTATTGATTTAGTAATCACTAGTGATTACCGATTCAGTTCTTAATTAACAGCCCACACTGTGACCTTCTGTACAGACTAGTTTACAGAATAGACTAACATCAGATTCCTGTCTTAATCTGGCAAAAGTTCTGGTCCAAATCTGGTCCTTAAGGTGCTGTGTGTTTGTGTATGTGTGCCCCGTTCAGGGCTGCACGAAACGCTAGCCCTTCTGACATCCCAGCTGCGTCCTGACGCCAACCACAAAGAGGACATGGTCTTCCTGAAGGACGTCTTCAGCGAGAAGAGCCTGGGCTACCTGATGAAGGTACTGTGGGTCTGCAGCCTTCCCCCCTAACTAACAAAACACACAGCGCAGACAAACACAGCATCCACAAACAGAACGCAGTGATGATTTACCCGTCGCCTGTGCGACTCGGCTTGCACGTGGGAGGCGGAAGCCTCCATGCGGACCTCACGCCTTCTCCCGCCTCCTGTCTCGGCACAGATCCACGAGAGGCTGCGGATGTACGAGCACCAGTGTCCCGCCCCTGTCCTGCACAGTGCCTCGTCTCTCGTGGAGGATGTGAGTATGGCCGTATAGGCGTGTCGGATTTATACACCAATGGCTGTCTTTGGCGTCTCTTGGTTAGGGACCTGGTATTTGTTTTTCTTTATGCTGGTTGGTGATGGATGGGCAGGTTGGTGGCTGTGTAGAGGGATTGGTGGACAGATGATTGGATGATGGGATTGATGGATATAAGGAGGAGTTGATGGTTGAATGGGGAATTGATGTCCGGATGGAGGAAGGTATGATGTGGTGGGGATTGATGTCTGGATGGAGGGACTGGTGGGTGGAGGACTTGATGGCTGGGTGGGGGATTGATAGTTGAATGAGCGATCAGTGTCCGGATGGATGGGGTATTGATGGCTAGATGGATCATTGATAGCTTGATGGAGTGACGGAAGGTTGGATGGATGCATTTTGGTCGTCGCAGATTTTTTCCTGCCACTGGCATTGAGCCGTCTGTTTACACTTTGTAACCTGAAGCCCTTCCACAGACAGATATTGATGGCGGGTGGCGGGAGAGGGGGCACAGTGTGTAACAGCGAATAGACATACAATCAATTGCTTCCATTTGCCAAAAGAGTGACAAGAAACTGTAGGTACCCTGTGGCACCCAGACTTAACGGCACCCCCTACAGGAAAGAGAGGCAATCACTTTCTGAAGGATAGACCTTCAGGGATGCAGCTTCTCATTTCGTTGCATGTGGCTGCAGTGACATTTAACAGAACAGCCCTTAAGGGTTGTTCAAATGGAATCTCCCATCACTCTCCTGCCCGGTATGTCTCCAGGTGCCTACTTCCCTACATTTGCAATTCTAGTGGGTTTCAGGGGGGTGGGGGGGAGTTCAAATCCCTTTAATAAGAGATGACATAGCTTTTCTACTGGAGTTCCATGCCCTGCCGGGTGACATTCACAGCTGCAGAATACGCATAGCCTCATCCATCTGTCTCATCCATCCATCCTGTAGGGGTGGTTGGGTGCAGGGGTTGTAGATGTGCGTATGCATGGTAGGGGCATGTGTTTACCCATATTGTACCATGCGTTTTTATTTGGGTGGGTCATATGAGGCTGATCCTCACTGGTTTTGAAACCAACCGTACACCCTTAGATGGGGGGCAGCGGTCAGGCTTCCATTCAGCGCTCGACGCTGAGAGGAGCTGGGCTTCCCCATGCCAAATACTCAACAGCGCCCCCCAGAGGCCTGTGTATTATGTGGGATGCTCTGATTGACAGGTAGCGGAGGAGCTGCAAAGCAAATCGATGAGCAGCAACGAGAAGGAGCTTCTCCGTCTGTTGATGTCGCCACACTTCAAGGTGCTGATGCCTTCAAACCTTCATGCCTCTGGAGGCCACCTTTGTTCGTGGGAGGGTTCCCTGGCCATTAGCCAGAATCAGCCTGGGTGGCCATAATCATCATAGCTACTATGGGACTCTATCACACTCTATTTTTCCCCGCTTGTCCCTCCCTTCGGTCCCACCAGGCGGTCCTCATTGCGCACGACACCGTCGCACAGAAGAACTTTGACCCCGTGTTACCACCGCTGCCCGATGACCTGGAGGACGAGCTGGAGGAGGCGACAGTGAAGATTGTGCGCCTGGTGAAGAACAAGGAGCCGCTGGTAAGGGGCCTCCACTAGGGGGCAGTGTGGAGGGGTTCCCTTTAATGGCCAGGTCTTCTGGCACCTGCCTAAGTGCAGCTTACATATTCAATTAAACATGTAGCTGTAATAGCTAATCATGGAACACACCGGGGCAGTTCAATAAAATAGCAGGGCAAGGCCAAACCGGGGGTGTGTAGGGCCTGATATATATATATATATATACGACAGCCTAAGATGGACCTTCCTGTGCTGGGAGAGTGAAGCATAATCTCTATTGATCTCTGGGGTAATTACTCCTGTTCTTGGCAGGGGGCAACCATCCGGCGAGATGAGACCACAGGGGCTGTTGTCGTCGCCCGGATCATGAGGGGTGGGGCCGCTGACAGGAGTGGTGAGTGGTCCCAAACCACCCCCCCCCCACAACCCAGTCTGATACCTTGGTTTCCTGGTCCATGACAGTCTGTGATGTATATTTCATGTTGGTCTGAGATGCATGTTTCATATCGGACAGACAGGCCACATGAGATGTTTACACACAGAAGCCTGCGAGAACAGATGGAATGCAAAGGCAGCTTGGAAATGTGGAACAATGGGGCCCGTGAATGAATAAGGAAACTGGCTGGCCAATAGAGAGTAGTGGGGGCGTGGCTTCGGGTTGGGTGGGGCTAGTTCGTTTGTGGCTCCGTCGCTGCACGGAGCAGAAGGGCTTAGAAACGGTTGCAGGGACTGTGAGCAGGGTGTTGCTGACGTCGCATTTTCGATTTGGTGCACTGCAGTCGGTGATCGTCCAATTTCATGCACCCTGATGGATGACTTTAATCGCAGAGCCCTGATCTCCTCAACTCCTCCTGGAAACTGATTAGATGCAGCTGTGGGCCTCAGGGATTATAAGTGCCGAGATGGTGCTGAAAGCGCGTGAGGCTGTCCTGGGTTTAGGGTCTAGCAGCCCTGTCACATCACTTATGTCCACTTCTGCCCTGCTCAGGTCTCGTGCACGTTGGTGATGAGCTCCGGGAAGTCAATGGCATCTGCATCGCACACAAAAGGCCCGATGAGATCAGCCAGCTGCTGGTACTGAGCTGAAACTCCCCCCTTTATTATAAATATAATTTTTATAATCTTTTAATTGCTTCGTCTTAAGGGAACAAGAACCACACAATTCTGTCCTACAGTTTGGTTTAAGTATTAATTTTATATAGGATCCTCAAGTACAAAATTTCTTTTTTATTGTAGGTTCTTTTTTTTATAACTACATAGTTTCTTTTTAGCATCACAAAAGGTGCAGAGGATTGTGGGACTTCCAGGGAAGGGAGGCAGCGAACCGCGACTGGGTTGTTGCGCGAATAGCCATTTTTTGTTCCTCTTTGTATTTTAGTCCCAGTCTCAGGGTTCCATCACTCTTAAAATTATCCCAGCTGTGAAGGAGGAGGACCGGCTGAAGGAGAGCAAGGTGAGAGGGTGGCATGTCTGAAAAATGAGGGTCAAAAGGGTGCTCACTTGAGTTTGAGTTGACTGTCTCCTTGGCATGCTGGGATGCCCCCCCCCCAGGTGTACATGAGGGCCCTGTTTGACTATAACCCCTCAGAGGACAAGGCCACGCCCTGTCAGGAGGCAGGCCTACCTTTCAAGCGTGGGGACATCCTGCAGGTGGTGAGTCAGGATGACCCCACCTGGTGGCAGGCCAAGAAGGTGGGGGACAGCAACCTACGGGCCGGCCTCATCCCCTCCAAGAGCTTCCAGGAGAGGTAGGCCTACACCACCTGCTGAGTAGCCAATCAGAGTTGTTTGACGGCATGGCCACTTAAACAAGCGTTTAATTAGGGCGAATCAAGAGCTGAACTCTCCATGGAAATGAAAGATCCATTACTTTCACTAACTAGCATGTAATGATTTTGTATTCCTGACATAACAATGTCTACCACTACATATCCCATACTGTGCCTGCAACACAAGGTCATTTCACCAGCTTCTCAGCCCAGCATCCCGTCCACATTCTCATCCATCAGAAAATGACCTGTCTTGGGCGGCCTGAGGGATATCTATGAATTACATTCTCTCTAACTCTGCTCCGTGCTACTGAAGTCGCCCGTTGTCTGAATCAAGCTGTTGTCATGACGATCCCTGATGTTACCGTTCCCCCGAGGTCAACCCTGCCCTCTGCTTTATCAGGAAAACAAAATCCACTGAGTTAGACATAACTACAGTGCACATGTTATTGTTAAATCCTCCCGCTCACTGTTTTAGTCCTGGAAAACTGTCATTTCCTGTAACCTCTCCCCCACTAATGTTCTGTGGTGCTTCTCTGATGTTCTCCTCTCTCTCCTCAGGCGGTTGGCATACAGGGCTAAAATGGGCACCATGCCCCATCCCAGGTCCCCTGGACGACCCCTCTGTAAGTTACATGCCTGTGCTTTCAGAAGCTGTTTGTGAATGTGCCTGACATTACGGTCCCCCTACCTGTATAAATACATAAATGACATAAGGCAGGGGGCAGTTATGTGAGCAGTGGACAATACCTTGCTCAGGGTACCTCAGCGGTACTTGCGGGTCGGGGACTTGAACCGGTAACCTTTCGATTACACGGTTGCGTCCCTGCCTGCCCCAGTGCAGGAAGAGCACCTGGTACAGGTGTGTTAGGGAGCTGGAGGCCTAGGTTGAGAAATGTTGACATAAAGGGTCAGATGGTACATGTGTTTATCTGTGTGACTGCACAGCATGGAGATTTAACACTGATGGATCCTGTAATTAAATATCGCCTCTTAGCTTCATAATCCATAATCCCCGTTGCGTCACACTTAGTGTAATCGCAGCTGATATTATTTTGGCCAGATGTTTAGACCGGCCACCTCCCTGCCTGTTTGGGGCGGCACAGTATCTAATGCTAAGTATTAAGTGTGCTAAGTATTGGAGTTAATCTGGGGCCAATCGGCTTAAGCGGACAAGAAGATCCGAGTGGCACGTCGCCCCTTTTCAAACGATAGTCCTTTGCATGTTGTCACCACCCCCCCCTGCTTTTGGCTCGTTTTGGTGTGTCTGTGCCGTGTTCAGGCCGTGTTAAGGCCGTGTTCAGGCCGTGTTCAGGCCGTGTTTACAGCCACGTGTTCTCTTCTGCCCTCTTAGCAGCCGATGACCAAGGCTGTGAAAAAGGTAGGTGAGCGATTAAAAACGCCTGTCGGACCCCAGACTCGAAGCCCCCCAATCTCTCCTTTGTGGGCGGGGCGGCGCGGCGGCCGGCGCCGGGGGGGGGGGGCGGGGGGGGGGGGGGGGTGGGGGGGGGGCGGGGGGGGGCGGCGGGGGGGGGGGGTGTCGGCGGGGGC
>JAODKN010000115.1:866349-881129 GCA_026774425.1 Petrocephalus zakoni
TGAGTACCCCAGGCTTGTGTGTCCTGTGGTGTAAAGGCATGCTGTATTGTGAGTACCCCAGGCTTGTGTGTCCTGTGCTTCCTGGGGGACTGGATTAGAAGTTACACTAGCCAGACGAATATATACAGTTTCATATACAGGTTTGTGATCTTATATATAAAGTGCATCAGTCCCTTGCTGAAATACTTTTCTGAATTGTTCTTCTCCTGTACTCTCTCCATTCTCCCAGGCAGCTATTTTAGGTCCCTGCGCCTGGCGTAACATGAATAAGTAACAACAAAGCCCTGTTTTGAAAAGTCATTTTCTGGACCGATATGTGCTTTGCCAATGAATAGGTCAGGACCCACAGCTCTGGAAGGAGATTCCGCATGAGTGCTCTGTCGCTCTACTCCTCTCAGCAACTTCATAAATGTTTATTAAACTTTTTTTTTTTTGGTTTGGGGTGGGCGACAGAGTTAGCATCTCTGTAATTACCCCCCCGTGAATGTACGGAAAGTGAAATGGGCTCCATTAGAATGAAGGCTCAGTCAAGTCAGATTCCCTACAATTTCACCTAAAAGCTCTTGGCTGCCATTCAAGCTTCAAAGGTTTGCATGAGAGTACAAACATCCGCCATCCCATTTCTTGCATTTCCTTTCTATTGGGAAACATACACTTTAGCCGCAATCACGTCCACCGTTTGAGTGTTGGGATGAGCCTGGGATACCCCGATTGCTACTAGCCAGGGTTTAAATATAGATGGAGCCCAGTGGAGACTCCTTATGGCCAGATCACACCTTGCGGGAGTGCAGCTCCACCTCCTACAAGGTTAACCTTTTTTCTTAATGTCCCAAAATTTAGTAAAATATTCAAAGTGAATGGTTCAATAAAAGGTCAGTTTTGCGCTAAAACCATGTTTTTTATCAGTTTTAATGTTAATGTTTAATTTTCATTAGTCGCTCTGATTTCTCAAGTGGAAGAAATATTCCTACATGATTTTTGTCTCATGCTTTTATTCTTGACTTCTTTCGCTTAACGCACTGCTGCCAGAACTTCACTTACTAGCTAGACTCTGCAACAAGAAGCGATCCGTAAGTAGCTTGATATTTTAATGCATTTTCATGGGGACATTAATAAGCAAGAATATCACGTGTAGTGATAAGCCAAATAATGCCCTAATAAGGTTAATTTACACATTTAAAAGTACTATTTATTAACCACGCAATATGTACAATAATAATGAAAATAACTTTTTTAATCAGATATTTTAGTTAATTTTGTATTGCTTTAAAGTGGCAACACAGCATTGCTGATAAATGAACATACTGTATATGTAAGATTTTAATCATAAATACATATGATAACTAATAAAATGATGCACAGAGTGGATTATTCGGGACTCCTCCTTCCCGCCCCCCCTCTGTGACAGGGTTCCCCCTCCTCTCTGACGGCGTGCAAGGAGTTACCCGGTTCCCTCAGGAAAAGTGCTCAAACGCAGAAAAGAGGGAGGAGAAGGACTAAGTGCAAGCTTAGAGGCGGGTGACCTAGTAAGATTTCACAAATAAAACGCAAGAGTACAAAAAAAAACTATAAAAATAGAACAAGAGGAATGCAAATTGAGGTTCTTTGATCAAAGGGGCCTGAGAGTAGAACAGTCAGAGGGGGGAGAGGAACTTTGGATTTAATTTGGTGAGAAACGCGGGGCGACTTCACAATATGAGCCGCGAGTCACATCGCATAAATGCACAAGTGCTTCCCCCGATAGGAGCGCTGTTAGAACCCGGGCGACACCTGAGCTGCAAATCAAAGCTGTTTTACAGAGGAATTCGCGTTTTTGATCCAAATTGACAGCAAACAGGTGGACCGGAGCCCCAGTTTTTGGAAGCGTAAATACGCACGACCGACGGCCTAAGCTGACATCCTGGAATATTATGGGCTGTGAAGGCTGGGGGCTTGGTTTACTTCCAGCACTGTAAATGGCAGGCTGGTACAGTAAGTGAGCTCCCTGGCCGTGTAGCAGGACAGGGCACGGCGTCGCACAGCTGAGGTGCTGCACTGGTGATACAGAAGTACTTGCGAGGGCTTAACAGTGTAATGGGTCGGTGAGTCAGTGGGTCACGCGGGCAGACATGAGCCCGGTGTGAGCGAGCGGTAACGAGCTCGGGGTTGGCAAGCTAACGAGCCTGTGGGTCACTGCACCAGCTATCCAAGCTGCCAAGCTGAGCTGTCTTCACGAGAGCAGAGTTTGTTCTCATTTAATTTTGTGAAATTTACAGCACTGTCCACCGCGGCCAATTTATTATTTACATTTAATACATTTATCTAACACTTCCATCAACAGCAACTTAAAGTAGTTGGGATACAACTTGGGATTTGAACCCACAACCTTCGTATTGTCAGCACATTGTCACCCCTTCTTTCTTTCTTTGTTTGGTAATATTCTGTTTTTCAGGATGTTCTATTTCAGTACTCTGTACTTGTTTGCACTATGTGTACCATGTTTGTACCTCTCTGTTTTGCACTAATATGTATATTTGCCTGCGCACTAGAAATTCCCCCTGGGGAAGTTTATTTTGATCTTAAAAATGTATTTGAAAATAGACTTTGCCATGTGTTATTATTATTTTTCACTTACTGCACTCCCCATTGCCACAGAAACTTCACCCTAATATTGAGGACATCTTCAAGCACCCCTAGGTGCCGACCTGTGCCTCTCTTGATGACGCAACTTATATTGCGATGGAGAAGAGGTCTGATGCAGGACTCACTCCAGTATCGTGAGAAAACATCTTGGGTCAATGATTCATGAAGGCAATGCAATGGAAAAAATACAGGTAATTTTACAGAAAAATAAATAAGGGAACCAAGTGTTATGGGATGGCCTAAATGCCACAGGCATTCCTCATCTTGTCAGCTCATCTTCTTATCTCAGTGGCTGTATTGTTGCCCGTTATTGTCCAGATTCATATGTTGACAAAGCAAGTGTAGCCTGGTCAACACTATGATTCCAGGCTATCTCCATATATGGCATTATGCTAATTATCATATCTTTTCCTGTTATTGATTGGCTTGTTTAGCAGACACTCCTACCCAGCTCCTCCAATCAGTTATAAGGAGGCTCACAAGCAATCACCGTCCTGCCAGTAATAAAAGGTAACTAATGCAATCTACAGGGAAGCCCCATTTCCAGAGAGATTTCAAGCGTGTGCAACAATGTTTAGCACCATCTGACTTGCAGCTGACAGCACCTCTTGGGAAATAAGATCAGGAAAACAAGCTGGGAACCTTGTAAGGTGGGAACTCCAGGCCCCCAGCTAGGGAGCATCAAGATCCATGAACGAGGGAGCTCAGGGCCTGAAGACATCTACCCAACAGTGCTGAGGCTGCAAAGCATGTGCATATGTGGGGCCACAGGTGGCCACAGGTGGCCCTCAAACCTCAGGTGCCCGAATATGCACATCATGCACATTAAATAGACACATTCCTTATTTATGAGATGCTGAAGCAGCATGTTCTACTAAAAAGCTAGCAAACAGCGATATTCCGGTGCTACTCATTAGCTTTTGGGGGGAGGAGGGCAGGAGGCCCCCCGAAACAACAAACCTGTCCCTGGAAAGGTGACCCATGACCTGAAATGACTCCCAATGATTATAAATGACATTAATCGAAGCAGCACCTGACCATTTCCCAGTTTTTGGTATTATGAGGATAGTGATATCTATCTCGTTGATATCTCATGCATAAAATGGGTCACCTTTGTTCTTACCTCCCAGGGTGGGGGAGGCGTATCTCACCTGTCTCTCCCCACACGGGCAGGTACTCGTCCTGCTGGATGTCCAGCATGATCTCCAGCCCGTTGCCGGTGCCCCCCTTCATCGTTGTGCGAAGGGTCTTTCCCTCCTCGGCTGCGTTGAACGTGTAGCACTTCCCGTACCTGGTGAACACCTGCGACAGCGGGGAGATGCGGAGGTCACTCAAGTTTGCAGACACAGCTGGGTTTATATTTTATTGGACGAACATAAGGGAAAACTATTTGTGCGTGCCTCGGGGCAACTGAGAGAATATTTATGAGCCATTTTTGCGTTTATTTTATTTTTTTGCTCATTTGTGCTCTAATTTTTGGGGCTTGAAGGCTACGCTGCATTTAATTCCATCTTCTGGCGGATGAAACGGCTTCAGACTTTAGATCGGAGAGATCATCAACATTCAGAGACATGTTACAAACTCCTTTATTGATTTATCATCACCCGCTTTCGCATTCGATGCTCTGGCTGAGACAAATCCTATTATTCCATCTAATGGACCTTTAACAGATCGTCCTTCCCGCTCTTGGAGATGCCGTCGGACACCAGCTGGGTGAGCAAAGAGACGTGAGGCGCCTGGAGCATGCTAAGTGCCCCCAGGCTCGCGCGGCACGTGGGCCTTGAGACCAAAGTCTTCATGACATGTTGACACCCGGCACCACACTGTAGCCAGTCTGCAAAGGGGCCTCACGGGCGCCCGCTTTGACTTCCGCCTCTTTGATCCGATCTTCCCCTCCTGTTTCTATAGCGATAGGAAGACGGATACAAACTCGTTCCGCTACGCCGCTGCCGTTTCTCTTCCCCTAAGCCCACAGCCAGCAGGTGACCCGACGTCTGCTCGACTCACATGGTTTCACAGGCAGAGAAGCAGCGGGTCCATTTGTTCAGACTCTGGAGCGAGTCTCCATCGATGGCGCAAAAACAAACCGACGCGGTGGGATCCATCGGCAGGGATCAAGGCCGGTGACTAAATTATCCGAGGGAGCCCGGAGACACGATTAGCTGGTTCTCCTGCCAATCCCTCCCCACTTAGCCATCCAGGAACCAGATGACAAATAAGCTGCACAGTGAGATCCATAGGACAGTTAAAGCCTTCAGCCCCGCCCCCTATAATGATTCTGCCAATCAGAAGCCTTCATACCATTTGAGCTGAATCGAAACCCAGTATCGACCTGACCATCTTTCTGGCTTTTTTCCCTGTCACTTTCTCCCACAGTGACTATCGGAAGTGCCTCGACTCGACCCAGTTCTGTTCCACAGTCCTCCCTGCACCTCACTCGACATCTGTTTATCATCTCGTGGCCTGTCCTGCACTCACAGGGCCCAGCCCACACTCCCTTAACCTCTGACCCAAAAGCATTCTCATTATCCCGATATAGGCCGGCGCAGCTATCATGTCTGTCCCCCAGGGACCTGCAGGTGTTGTTCACTGTCACTCTTGCCTACTTGCCTGAATACCAAGCCGATTTGATAGACCGAGGCCGTTGGTACGGGACTCCTGTTGGTGACACCAACCATGAATATGTGACAAGGCGCCAACTCTGTTAACGGGTGACCGGTGAAGTGTGACTTATACCGAAATAATGGGTGTTGGTGCTTCCTCCCAAGGGTTTGTAGGTTCACAAATGCGCAGATACGGGCCAAAGGACACAGCTATCATTTTGAGCTGGAAACAATTACTGCTTAAGCAGCATGAATGGTGCCAACTTCCCATGCCTGGCTGATGGGAACCAGCAGACATTCTAATAATTTCCAGTTCTGTGTAATAAGTTCCAATTCCAGGACCTCCCGCTGATTCGATGTCTGTACAAACTAGTAGTGAAATCATACAAAGTCAAAACAAAACAGAATCGCCTAGCACATCTGTTTGCTACTACCTGCTTTCCTGCGAGATAGAAAAATGCCAGTTCTTTTGTCTTTTTCCACTGGTGTCTGTGCCCGGGCTCAGATGTCAAAATTCTGGTGTGAGGAAACCACTTAATGTTATCTACAAAGAAAGCCAGGACCAAGTCTCATCTCTTAGGATGATTCTGCCAGTCAAATAAAAAAACACACACACACACGCCTTGGCTCAGAAATCGATTCCCTCTGAGAAAACAAAGCTACCAGCTTCAGGCGAGAAGCAACTTTGTTTTTTTTTTTTAAATGTGTTCCATAATGCCTGCAGTACAATTTTAGTGCATTAATAAATTGTGTTTATTTTTCTTAGTGCTATAGAAAAGGCTTCATCTGTACAACTAAATTTTTGTTACATTTAGACAAATTTTGTTCTTCACTTGGAGTGACTGGGCCGCAGGTCATTAACCACAGGCAGATTTTCGGCCGACCCGAATGAAGCCCATTCCTCCTGGGATCTCATCAGTACTTTAATCATCCACGGTGGATTCGTGGCTGAGGAATATGAATCACAGCTGATTTCCCATCCTTTCTTCCTATTGTTAGAGCCGTTCATTTCTAACACATTTTGTCCAGAGTATTTTTTTTCCACTGCCTAATAATCAGACATTACGGCGACATTTAAGTGCCAATGTAGGCCGGAGTCCCAAACTGACATTCTGCGAATGCAGACCTTCATGCACAGTCTGTGACGGCCCTTTGATGTCACTCTGACAGAGAGCGGATTATTCCCCGCACAGACTGGCGGGGGCCCTAACAGGAACCTATTTGTAGATTTTTCTTTCTCTCTGCTTTATTTGGAAGCTTTTGTTTAGCGGAGGGAGAAGTGGCCTTGTGGAGCCCTGTGTTGGTTTTAGGACACTGCTGCAGTCTATCACAAAACAGTAGGCAGGGGACATGGTAACAGCAAGCACGGGCGCAGGGGCCTCAGCTGAAAGCTGATTGGTCCCCAGATTGCCCCCTCCCCTATCACTCACCGGCTCAAAAGATATGGTTGGTAAATGATAAGGTTGTTCCTTGGAATAGGGTATAAAGTAGGGTACACCCTGAAAGGGACAGGTTACTGACACATACAGACACAGAACAGAATAAGGGCAATGTTAGGGTTATGCATTTAACCAAACTCCATTTTCTTATTGAAAAGCTGTTCTGAGGGCAGAAGGAAAAGTGATTGGTTCAGAGAGATAACCAGTTTTTGAGTCTGATGTCAGACCGACCAATCAGATGTCTTGGTCCCACCTCCTATAGTTGCTTGGACCCGCCTCCTCTACAATCGGCTTGGTTATCTCTCAGAACCAATCATTTTTCGTTCTGCCCTCAGAAGATGTTTCTGTAAGTAAAAATCCAACAAGCAAAGTGCAGAAACCACAGAACCATGAATACCCACCAAAGACAGCACAGGGCTTAAATGTGGGCTAAACCCTGTAGCAATGAGTGAACCTTTTCATCCACCAAGCAGACATGCAGCACTACATTATGGCTCAGTAATTTAAAAGAAGGGATGAAAGAACTCAGCATAATGGCAGGGAGTTTATATGTCAAAATGTCACCATGCTGTCCCTTGGTAATTAGTTGGGGGGGCGGGGGGAGCGGTGTGAAATAGGTACCTGAGGGAATGAGATTTAATTAAAAATAAAATTCATCAGCATTTGTTGCACAAAGAGAGGCTTGGAGACTGTAATGTCAAAGATGTGTCAGCGGTACGTGTCAGGCCGATGAGGCTGAGATCTTTTGCTGAGATCTTTTGTGCTCCTTCGCGTGAATCCATATACTTAATTATCGGCAGAGTAAATCTACTGCTAATTTCTTGGCTGCCAGGAAAAAAAAATTATGAGTAAAAACATGATGATAAGCTTCATAAATAATACATCATTTAAAAAAAATAAAAACGAAGGGAGTGGAACAATAAACAAATCGAAATGTTTCTCAAACCTGTTTTAAATATGAAACAAGCTTTCTTTACAGGACACCCGAATCCCATACCTAATACTGGGCGTCACCAACACAGTCACAGGATAAAGGGGGCTCCTGAATGATCACAATGTCCCGCATTAATAGAGCTATGGTTCCCAGTGGAGGAACACAGGGGAGGGCTCACCTAATGCATTTTGGATAAGGACCAGCTATTTGACATAAGATTTCATTGTACCAAACGCTTATTTATAGTACAACTCCACCCATCTGTCTTCTATACCCACTATGTAGGGTCCCGGGTGTCCTAAGCATATCCCGGTGACACCAGGCCACAAGTAGGAAATAATCCAGGCCCGGTTGCCAACCCATCACAGGTCTTATGTAAACGTTTTTATTAATTAAAATTTAATTTAAACTGTCGTAAATATAATCTTATAAGTGATCTGAATGATCACTCAGTAATCGGACTGATTTGATCACTTAAAAATCAAATGTCCATTCCGTTCAAAGATTGCACTATAATCTAGCTTGGATTCACATACTTCTTAATAAACTTAATGTGCTGAGCCACATTAAGAATAAATACAAATCACAATTAAACAAGGAAGACGGCTGTCTCCACAATTATACCCAGAGCGGACTTGCTGTGCCCCAGGCACAGTGCCCACCCTTCTCATTAGATTTAACACTTAAGTGTAACATTATTTAATTGCTAGGCCTAAATTAAATTTCTCAACCCAGTCCTCAGGGACCCTGGTCAGACAGTTCACGTTTTTGCTCCCTTACAGACAGTCTACATTTTTGCAGCCTCCAAGCTCCCCATTGGATTGAGAAACACTGCCCTAGAGTGGCGAGTCTCTGGCACTATATTTGGGGGTTGTGGACTGAAAGGATTGAGAACCCACATAATCGGGCACATGTATATGGGGATAGTCATTTAGTGTGCTGGTCCAAGACTGGTTTCAATCCTACAGTTTCTGTTGAGATAAACATTGGATTTGTTAGCAGGTGATTCTAAAGTGATCCACAGTCATGACTCCATTGTAGAGTCATAATTGAAGCATTTATATATCAGTGCCGTGCCTGCATTAATGTAACTTTAACAAAACCACTCGAAATGTGGTATTCAAAGTAAGATATTTTTATGAGTATTATGTGTCTCTGTTTGCCGTGCTATTGACTGGCATACTGGCTGTGTCACTTGCTTCAGGCCCAGTGAGATAGCTCCAGGGTAATTGTTGGTGTTCTAATCAAAGTCTACTTAATAACCCTGTATTTATGTTGCCACGGTGGGGATAGGCCTTTCTATATCAAAGACGCGGGTTATGCTGCCAAAGCTCCCTCCATGTGGGTCTCTCTGTATCTGTATTTGTCGCTAAAGAACCATGAGCCCTCCCCCACTTCTCCACTAGCCCAGTTCCTTCTTTTAGGAACTGTATAGAACTGTGAGTCGATGCTGGGGATTTTCAATTTACATGCCGCCCCCACGCCGACACAACACATGTTATTTCTCCGTTCTTGATTTTCGGGCCATGTCCGAGGTCCGTCTGCACCTCAGTTCCTCCCACAGGCAAGATGTCTGACATATTAAATCATATTCAAATGGCCTTGCATCATTTTCCCAGAACTGACTCCGGCTGAAACCAAACCAATATGATTTATTTTCAGGCCAGCTATGAGAATGAATGCTCTCGGAGGGCTTTTGGCAAGCCAGCAGGCACTCTGTGCGTCAAACTCGCTGTTTCGCCCACAGGTCAATACTTTGAAATGGATGTGACCTCAATTCTGCCATGTTGCCGCGATGATGCAGGACTCAGACCTGCCCCCTTTACATTCTCCCAAAACCGCAAATGACTGGGTGCAGGGATTAATGTCGCCCACGTCCAGAAATCTTTACTTTGATGAGGCTGTGGTCACTCATCCCTTATTAATTTGATCAGAGACCACTGAGTGGGGTGTGGGTTTTATGGATCCTACATGGCGGGTCCAGACGTGAGCTGACGGATCTCTCCCGGCTCTCGTCCGGCTCTGGCGTGCTGCCAAAACCACTACCTGGGGTGTGTTGCAGGGCGAAAGGCGGCCCCAGGTCTATCACGAGCGGGCGGGGAGCCTTTTTAATTACGGATGAACCGGCGCCCGGGGAAGTTTTCCGACCCCGGGGAGCTGTTTATCACCCGGCTCCCAAAAGTCGCTTAAGATCATTAGCACAGCCATGGACGTAATAACACTGAGATAGAGACAGGGTAAATTATGAGGGAAATTCACCCTCGTTCCAGTGCATTAAAGAACACAGAGACAGACCCTAAAGAAAGAATATTTTAAAATATTTTCCTACACTGCTCAAACACTTAAATTCCATAGATTTGTTTTCGTGTACATAACCACACCGGGGGTGGTGTGTGTCTGCAGAGTGACTTTGCTCTTGGGCCCCAGAATAAGGCCCCTGGCCCCAATTGCTTCAAGGCCTGTTTGACCCAGGCTTCTCTCAATTGTACGTCGCATTGGATAAAATGGTGAGTTAAATAATTCTAAAGTAAATGAAGGTAAAGAAAAAAACACGTGAAACTACAACCCCAGTCCTAAAAAATAGCCTGCTACTGCGCATTTTAGATTGAATTTACATAAAACTTTACAAATATATTTATATAGTTAGTTAATACATTATAAAACATAATATGAGTGATCAGACAGCAAGCACAGCAGCAGCCCAATACTGGGTAAGCAGCGTGGAAGATGGATCGATCGAAATAGAGTAACATCTTCTGAAATAAGGCATTGTAAGAAAAAAAAATCCATTAATTCTGGCATGGCTACATTTTAATGGTGCGCATTATGCTGACATGGGGCTGCCAGAGAACGCCACTCCTGTTCAAGTCGCTGGAAATCATTTCGTTATTAGACTTTGAGGGAAAAAAAACAGTCTTGGGATCCCTTAGATTAAAGGATATCAGTTTTGAAAGCTTGGAAGCACCTGTTTGCGACAGTCACGGGGGAATGTTGCCACATGGAAGGAATCATTGCAAATGTGATCCCATCTGTCCTTATTACTGAATCTTATCAATGTATTTCCAAATGCAATACAAATTCTAAATGCTTTGTTTGATATGAACAAACAGTATCTGAGCACGTATTTCCATTCCAAAAGGTCAGCCACAAAAGGTCAACCGAGAACGAGCTGGCGAAAGGGTGGAGCTTTTCATGCGCGGCCATAATTATCTGCTGGATTAAGCACAGATATTTAGAGATAGATTCATCCCCCGTGTATGTCTAGCTGATTATTGTTGCTTCAGGCTTCCAGTGGCACAAAAAGCATCGAGAGTCGCTTTTCTCATTACACACAACTACCGCCTATACACACAATTCATGTAGCATAAAGTAGCCACTCTATCTCAGTATCCATTTCTATAATTAAGGTGGCAGCTGGTAAAGGTCACCCTTCTGCTACCTTCCAGCCAGGTGGTGTTTTTCACGAACATTTGCAGCTCCAGCTGAGACGTACGAGGCCCTAACATACACCACGTGCCGCGCAGCTCTTCCACATCCCGGCATTCACCTTCTGACGCCGATCGTCCACCTGGGCCAGAGTCAGCCGGCCCACTTGAGTGAGAAGTTGGTTCTCCAACTCGTTAATAAATAATAATATTAGTAATTAAAAAAAAAATCAGGGTAAATTGAATCCCTCCGCATTATCTACATTAATGTAGCGGGCCCAGGGTGTATAGCTCATGTGGAATTTGCATGATTATTCTACCGAGTTGGAATTATCTCTCAAATCCATTTCCACGGTGATGCACTCAGCCCACCACACTCCGGAAACAATAATGTGGCGAATAAGGCTGACTAAATGAGCTGGGCAGCTTAGGTCTGGGTTGCCAGCTCTGCGCTTTCCCACGACGCGTGCAGCCAGAGCTGCCAGCCTGCCTCGACAATGAATTATTTACAAGATGAGACAGTCGCAAACCTGGCAAGTGGCAGCCGGTAATCCATTGGAGATGCACCTCCCTCCCCCCAGCCCCCCAAAGTCCAAACACTTGGGATAAACTCAACAGGAAAGTTGTAACAACATTTTTATTGGAAATCAAACACCAATCTCGGCTCCCACTTTAGAATCCTTTATTTTTCCTTACAAGACTCAAGAAGGGAGTCGCTGGTTGCAACCCATCGTTCACTTGGTAACTACTGGGGCTACTGCCAGGCTATCAATCATGGAAAATTGCTTAGAGGGCGTGGGGGGGGGGGGTAAGTAAACAAAACAAATCGAGCTCAGCGATTAATGGCCGTGAATGTCATGGTTTTCAGGAGCTCCGGATATGCTGATAACACGGGGCAGTGTCGCGTCCTAATCTTAATGACATTTAAAACCAGGCCGAGCAGCATGGCCTACGTCAGGAGCCTGATGATAAAATACCGTCAATAGGCTGTAACCCTGCAGGAAGAAAAATGAGTTCTGTGGACACCCAAAGCTTACAGAGAATGAGAGACTCTTCAAAGCTGCATCTGTCAGTGGTGTTACCTGGATGCCAACCTGGAGTGGGCACTGGACCTATGGGTGGTTAGGGTCAGTCTGTCTGTTAGGTGGGCGAATGATCCATTTTGGTGGGCACTGCCTGCCTGTAGCCACACCCCTGGCCTCAAAAGTTGGGACGGACTGGCGTAAGGCCAAAAGGATGTCAAGTCACGCCCGTTATCTGTTGCCTATTAGCATTGTGTGTGTAAACACCCGCAAGACAATCGCTTTGTCCCAAGGAAAATTGGGAAAATCTGGGTAAATTTGGCCCAGAGGTCAGAAAAAGATCTTGTTCATGTAGAACACCACTCAACGGGAATGAGATCCAAGAAAGTCACCTGACTTAGCTCTCAGCTCTTACCTGACCTGACCTGACTCTTACCGTACCTGACCTGAATTCCTCTAACTGTTTCGGACGCACACCAGTAAAATGCGGACCGTCCGCTCATTCTGTGCAGCCACTCAATCTCCTTGGTCACCACGGAGACTTTCAAACTCACTATCACTACTGCCCATGTCCAACCGTCAGCTTCCCATCAGGAATTGTGATGTGTGAGGAAGCCAGGGGAAGCCATAGATGGTAATCGTAGACAGATGTTATCAGCTGTCACTCAGGCACTCTCTCCCTGTGGCTGCAGGGAATGCTGGATCTCATAATCTTCACTAAACATCTAGCGAACATTTTACCGTGCACAGTCTGGGATTGGGATTAAATCTGTGTACTTAAAATGCAGCGCAAGTCTACATTACACGGAAGACCCTGTAGTTACAGCATAGAGTACAATAAAGTAAACGCTTTTAGAAATAACTATTTCATCAAGCACTGACACCCTAGCACAATGAAAAAATGAAACTCAAATCCACAAACTAGATCCATTCAGTGCTGGACTGATTTATTTGGCCTTTTTCTCTGTACCAATGCATTAAACACAGGTACATGAGGCAGATACATTTTTCTGGACATTTATCATGCTCTTTAACGACGTGGCAGCCGAGCGATGCCAAAGTTAAGAGTCACACTTTCATAAATGCAATTAGCCAAAACGCTTCCCATAAATCCATACTTCCAGTTTCTGGCTTTTCATCTCCATTTGGCAGATAATTTATATGGGTCGGATACAAAGAGGTAGCTACCAGTCCAAAGGCGGGCAGCTAGAATGAAGCTGACATGAGCCACTCTTAGCATTAGCACTTAGCATTGCCGACGCGCCAGTTGAATAATGAAGCGATCACAGTTCCCGTTTCCTGCGGCTTAAGCGGCAAGATGTTCAGGACCGCGTCTTTCCGGTTCTCGTTCCAAATTTGGCAGGAACTCCAGCAAAAAGGACAGCTTAGAAATGCCAGATTGGGTACTAACACTGGCAACCTTTCATCAAAACCACACACCTGCGATGCAAAGTCACATATCCGCACAGCCGATTTCTGGTCTCAGGTATTAAATTTATTCTCAGGCAAATAAATCATTAAACACACCAGCAAACAGGTGTGCTTTTCCACATCTTGCATGACTTAACAATCTTATTTACAATGCCAAACCATCGACCTAAAAAGAGCTATACTGCAAACGTATTTAATATATCATCTTTGTTTAGATGTCTCTAATTTAATAATTTCCATTTATTATTGAGCCTTAATTACATATCTATTCGATATGCAGGCTTAGCTAATTATCTTTTATTTTATGTTTGCCAAATTAATTGAGTGTCAGTTATTTGTAATTAACTCTATATGTAATTATTTCAAATTTGCTAGTGCTAGCTTCTCCATCACTAATAGTGATCCTATATTAACTCAAAGAGTATTTGTTATGCTGGCTCTGTTTCATGCTTGACGATTCATAAACGTCTGGGGTGAATAAATAATTATACCAAGAGTCTGCCTGTATACCCGCAGAATGACAATTAGACGGATTTTTACTTCCAGTTCCGATTATCAACGAAACCTCAGCACTGGGCATGTCATGGAGTTAGAGGACACCCGGGCTCAGACCAAATCAAGTATTAGATATCTCTAGCCTATTCGAAGATGTAATAATAACAGTGGCTTGCCAATGATATGTAGCAGACGATAACCTTTCCCTTTTTCCCCGACTGCATTTGCGAGTGATGTTAAAGGTAACATTACTGGTTACTGGCAGCATTATTCAGGGTATAGCTAGCTATTTCAACATATCGGAGATTAAGATACATAAAATCCTGTATGTATCTGAAGAGCAGCTTTGAAAATTGAGCTTTGCTGAGCGCAGCTGAAGGTGCAGACTTGTGACCAGGAACAAGCAAGATAGATAAAAAAAAAATATATATATATATATATATACACACACACACACAATAATAAAGCAGTTAAAGAAAATTAGGTTAAAACTATAATATTACGTCCGTCAAAGTGTGTCAGCTTAGCCATTTCGAAAGCTCTCCTAAAGTCAGTCTAGTATTTGCAACAAATGCCCAATAAACCCAAGTATTTTCTGTACTCGGCAGCTACCCCATCTTGTTCAACGAATTTTTATCCAGCCATCCAACAAGACATCAGTAAATTTTTGGAGAACAGAAGAAATTTGTATTTATTTTTTATTGTTTAATGTTGATTTTCATGTGTTCTAATCAGGGGCGTTTCTAGGATTTTCATTTCAGGGGGGCTCAGCCCCCATAGATGTTTAACACATTTGGCTTGTTCAGAAT
>JAODKN010000115.1:889112-903810 GCA_026774425.1 Petrocephalus zakoni
CCCCCCCCCCCCCCCCCCCCCCCCCTCCCCCCCCCCCCCCCCCCCCCCCCCCCCCCCCCCCCCCCCCCCCCCCCCCCGCCCGCGGCGGCGGGCCCCCCCCCCCGCCCGGGGAGAATCTTCAGTTTTATTTATTGTGGCACTTTTGATATTTTATTTTGCCTCGTTAGTGCTCATTAGGCTGCAAGGCTGGTGAGCAGAGAACCGTCGTTAATTAGAATCGCGCTTGTCCTACACGTGTTTACTGCATTCGCTCCGTTCTGATTGCGTGATAATGTGCAAGGCCAATGCAGCTCGAAGCTCTGGTAGGGGGGCATCCCATAATTCTGCTTCCTTTCACACTATGCTCTCCCCATGACTCTCCCCTCCACCCCCGTCCCGAGTCTCCCGCCGTTCCGGTTGCATTCCAGCTGTGCCTGTCCTATGAGGATACGTCTGTCACTTCTGACAGCGACAAGAATAGCAAGAACTGGGCAAAGACAACCTGATTGGATGAACCAGCCGGAGCCCTGTGACGGGCTACACAAATGCACACGCACCAATCACGTGCGGTGATGTCCGTGTACTGCCCAATTGCATGCAGGAGATGTTCGGAGCAGAAATATGTAAATACCGCACACTGTATAAAGGATGTTAGACCTAACATAATGGGTTTGGGTGATAGCCAGACAAACTTCAGCAAAAAACTGGAGAACAAGAAGGCAGTCAGAGATCTGAAGAGGTCAAACGAAAACAGGGATGTTCAGGACTGCTCGTCAGAATCCCAGACAGCTCCTGCACCCATCTGAATCACATGCCTGAAGGCACACGGCTCTACGCCACACATGGAGCGCTCGTGAAAAACAGCAATGAGTCATACTTCAGCTCCTGGACAATGTGCGGCCACTCCGCCTTTGATCTTTGAGGATGAAACAACAAAAATCATGAAAGTGAATCATGATATCCATTACTGACCACTGAGGGGAACTCCCTCCCTCCTCTGGTTGTTTATTGGCTGACATGTGCTTTTATCTTGTTCCTGATTGGCAGTGCTTTGCTTAAAATGCTGTTAAACAGCTTGTACACTTGCTTCTAACCCACAGATGCTTTCTGTTCTACAGACCAAAGGGAAGGAGATGTTTGATGGTGGGAAGCATGGTCATCTTAGATGATGCCACTCCCCCAAAAGTACTCAGTTACCCAGAATGTAAAAGCCCCCCCTAAGATCCCAAGTGACCTGTTGAAGGACCTGGATCTTTGGATATACTGTGTCTGTATTCGGCCCTTGCCAAGGGGACCAGAACATTTAGCACGCTTTGTCCAGATTGTGGGGGCTTGCGGCCCTAATCCCCACAATGTGGGAGGGCAAACCTTAAAACTACACCACTTAACAATATAGTCATCATGGGAATACGCCGCAGATCGGCTTGGTATGGAAGGAGTCCGGGAAACAGAGGGAAACAAGTACGCGGGAGAGAAGTGCTGGGGTCACATTCAGCAGCGAAGGTGACGCGTGCGGGAGAAGCCGACAGCCGGCGTGTGGGCGGCGGGGTGAGCGAGTAACGCGTCCATCAAGCCGCACCTCAGCACCTAGAAGCCGCCGGTGGAGAGAGATGGCAGAAGCACAGATGGCAGGATATAAAGAAAAGGAGGTTAAAGGTACGGATTGGCGACCGGAAGAAACTCCAGGGCCTACCGCAGTACCGTGAGCCTGGGCTCTTAGTCTTCTGTGACTGCAGTGAAATACTGGACTAAAATGGGTAAAAAAGGTAAGTAATGGTGAAAAGGGGCAAAAAATTCAGGTGAGCAGGTTCTGAGCTGCAGATGGAAACTGCAACGGTGTAGACTAGTTTATAGTGTAGCCAAGAGTCACCTCCTGGGGAGGAGGAGCGGACGGGCGAACGGACTAGTGTAGCCAAGAATCACCTCTGGGGGAGGAGGAGCGGACGGGCGAACGGACTAGTGTATAGTGTAGCCAAGAGTCACCTCCGGGGGAGGAGGAGCGGACGGGCGGACGGACTAGTGTATAGTGTAGCCAAGAGTCACCTCCGGGGGAGGAGGAGCGGACGGGCGGACGGACTAGTGTAGCCAAGAATCAGCTCATGGGGAGGAGGTGTGGAAGGGCGGATGTGTGGGCTCATGGGGAATCAGCTCATGGGGAGGAGGGGAGGAGGTGTGGATGGGCGGATGTGTGGGCGGGCGGGCGTGCGGGTGGACGGACTAGTGTAGACAAGAATCAGCTCATGGGGAGGAGGTGTGGACAGGCGGACAGGTGGGTGGTAGGGCGGGCGGGCGGATGGACTAGTGTAGACAAGAATCAGCTCATGGGGAGGAGGTGTGGGCGGACGGATGGACAGATAGATAGATAGATTGGAATTAAAAAGTATCCAACCTAAGGAAATTGCAGTGATTAATTAGGGTGTCAAAAGATCTTGTTTGATCTGTCTTATATAACAGCTAAATAGCTTTTGTGCTTTGAAAGAGACAGGTTGCTTTTGTTTTTAAGGAACTATATACCATATGTTCGTCAAATAAGATTTTGGTACTTAAGGCAGTGGCCTTTCTAGAACTGGTTTTCACAATTTGTTTCTAGCAACTCTGCTTTTGTGAATTTGTGTTACATTTAGAGCTTTTAAACATCTCTTCAAATATGGAATGTTGCTATATATTATTTTATATTGGATAGTAATCGAATAGAATTGTATTTAATCGAATCGTTAAATAGTTAGATTAGATTTCTAATGGGGAAAATGACTCGATCTTGCTCAAACTTGCTGTCCCATTGTGAACTGTCCTGCCAAAGCGTGATCAAACGTGGCGAGCTAATGAGACACTGCATAAGAGAAAGGCTCCTGCTGGGCACAGGGATATCGCGGTAAATGGATAATGCCAGTGAGCATGAGCGACAAGGGAAGCCCCGAATCCTCCCCTGATGCTAATCTCGATCAGCACAAGGTCAGCTGGTCATCTTCTCTTAACTAACCATTGCTTGAAATGTCCCACCGCGGATTCAGAGGGCCGTGTCGTTACAATCTTTTCTCTTGGGAAAGAGGAATGAAAACAAATGTTTACTACAGGTGTGAAGCAGGTGAGTGTGCACCTCATATTATGACCTTACAGGCATAATAATACTAACCCTAACCCTAACATTACCCTGAGCCACTGTGTCCTTCTACCATATCAAGCTTTTTAGCTTAAACGCCTTGCTCAATGTACAACAGACAGGTTTGTATTGAGACAACCTTTGGGAATATTGTTCCTATCCAAAAATACATCATTTACTGCATTATAAATGAAGCACATGGATCAGTGGTCCCAGTTCAAAAACATAAATGAGACAGCCATTAATTAGTAATAGAGACATACTAACAATTGGACTGGCAAATAAAAAGCCCGACTGAAGCTTTTCCTAAATTATAAAAGTGCTCCGTTTTCACAGAAGATTGCTCCCTGAAAAACATTTTATTGGTGTATCAATATTTTATTGCAATCAAGAGTGCAAAGGCAGTTGAATATAATTTGCTATAATTTGGCTGCGGCTTAGATTATAATTGCTATAAATTCCGGCTGCATTAATTGGGCTAACGATATGGGACATTAAGGAGACGCTGTGTCATCGAGGTGAAGTGCAGTGCCTGATTTGCTGCACGCATTACCGTGAGGCATGAACACCATAATCATAGGTTGGTACTCGATATCAGAGCAGCCTCACGGTGCTGCTGTTTATACCGAAACGTGCTGATCCAGAGATGCACGGCAGAATGGACACCAGTCCTTCTGGAAGCATGATAAGGTATGGGCAGCATTTCAGGGGGCCAGTGTTATTTAGCCAAAGCAATTCGGCATAAATGCCTTGCTCCATTGCGCCTTCTCAACAGATTCTCTGCAATAACGTCAATCTGATGGGAGAATTTCACAGAAGAACCTGGGAGATCCACCACTTAATCGTCTCATCTAGAGCCGAGATCCCTTTAAATCCCGCCGATTCGGCCACCGGCCGCGTCGCCGGGGGTCTGCTGGGGCGGTAATTGTGTTTGCTGCTATCGCCGCGCTTCCAGCTCAATCGTCTCGACAGCCGGATAAGTCACGTGTCCCCGCTGGCCTGGGAGCGGAATCGAGGAGCCTTCCCCCTCGTATTTCAGCCCATACAGAGGACGACGTTCATATTTCACAGCAATAGCATCCAGCCCACAACTTCATGATGTAAATACACTGGGTCGGGGGGGTGCTCATCTCTGGCCGCGCGCTCTAGAGGTTCACATCGATTTCACGCATCACCGTCGTTGCCGGTCAAAATCGAACTCCAGATTTGCTTTGCTCCTTGATCTAAAGGGGTCTTTACATGTTTCAAGATGTGTTATCCGGTTAAGGGGTGAATAAAGGAGCAACCCTCGGCCGGTCTGTACCGGGACGGTTATGAATTTGCGCTGTAAAGGCAAAGGTCTGGTCACCAAATCACATTCTCTTCAAGTTCAATGTCTGGAGAATGCAGAAGGAGAAATAGGACTATATATACCAATTATGAATATATGCGACCCCTCAAAGTGGTCCATTCCGCTTATACCATGGCAAACAAACAAAAAATAATAACAATAAAGGGGCCTGGTTAATGTTTGGAATGAAAAATGATTTCTATTAGCATTTAATAACGTTCCAAAAAATATATAGTCCCTATAAGGATAGAACATCACAGGAAGTGGTAATTGTGTCAAGTTACTATAGAAATCGCCAACAGACATGCGCTTACGTTTTGAAAAACAAGGAAAATAATGCTGATAAGAATGACTAGTAATGAGAAAAATGTCACACAGGTTTTTCACTTACCATGTTTGATATTAAAACGCATTACTATAGAACTGTTATTAAGCAGAACTACCTGAGCAATTACATGAAAATATTCAAGGCTCATGCAACATATCTGGACCAATATGATTTGACAGTATTTACCAAAGCCATAGTATAAATAAAAATAGTAACCTTTTAGCCCTAAAATCTGTAAAACTCTCTAAAGAGCTCCTGCATGTTCCAGCTACAGGTAAAGTACCACAGATAAAGCCGAAAGCATTTGATGCGTCCAAATAATTTATATATAATGTGGTGTGTTTGGCCTTCACCCACAGAATCCCGAACAGAACAAGCCACTAAGAATGCAGGCTTTTTCTTATGAGTCTTTATATACTTGTGCCTGACTCCTCTGGCTCAGCTTCTACCTCCAGCTGAGAAAAATGTCGCCAAACATAGGCTAACGCTTCTTTCCTGGACTTCAAACCATGCCAGCATAGCCAAACATATCATACATGACTAATAATAAGGGTGGCCCCCGTTGTATGAAATGTTTTTTCCTTGTGTCGCAACATTGACGGCCATTGATGTCTTTGAGGGCTGAGCAGCAAGCGGTCATGTGACAGGAAGGCAGGACTGATGGATCAGATCCAGCCAGGAAGACCGTCTGCTGAAGAACTGGGCCGACGTGAGGGAGATGATTCGCCAGGGAAATGCAGTGCCTTCAGCTGGAGGGAACCACAGCCCATCAATGCAACAGAGGATGTTGATCCCGCCCCCAGGACATCATAAACTGAGAGATGGAAGCAGGGATGGGTTGAAAGTGGAATGTTGTAAACAGCTGATGCAAGACCAAAATGCTCTGAGGAGCTTTTTATATTCTCTGCTTAGGTTTGATTAGAGGCCTCAGGTGGGGAGGTTAAAACTTCCCTTCCAAAACTTAGTTCATCTTTGCTTAAAGTGCAAGCTCAGTTTCTCCACCTGAATGAGGGAATACATTATTTCGGGTATGAAGCCTTCACAAGAAAGGACAGGAATATGGATGAGCTCGCCGGGAAGTACAGCGGCAATGCAGAGCTGCTGCCTAGATGAGGATGGCGAATGATAGATGTTAATACAAGGCGACGAGGGGGAAAAGAGTGTGTCCGTAAAGAGCATTTAACATGACGCGTCCAGGCGCCAAAGAAATCTCAACTGCAACGCAGGCTGCAAAGCCGGCAGAGAATCAGAAAATGTGCAGGGAGATGGATGTCAAACCTTCTTTTGGCTGGTGCCCCTTAACTTGTTTCCGGGGGGGCTGTACCAAAATATTTTGGGGAGGGGGGAGGTATTTAAGTCGCTTTACTTAAAAGATGTTGTTTACGATACATTGGCAGTTGCTTCCACTAGCCTAACGCGACCCAGCGGTCACGTTAAAGGCTTTATCGGGAGCTAGCAGCCTGTGCTGGTGCTGGAAGATTGACAAATGGAAATTTTAGGTGGTTCGTTTTGAAAAAGGATGCAAGGTCTCAGACTCGCGAGTTTTAATCTTGATGCTGAAGTCTGCTGAAAGCTAAATGAGGCCCACATTTAGATCAGAAGCCTAGTTCATTTCTGGAGAGGGGCTTAGAGACTGTCATCATTCATCTGTAAGAGAGGCATATGTGTCTGTGAAATGGTCAACCGGGGGAAACGGGCTGTATATGTATGTACACAAAACATGCAGTGGGTTTAGCAAACACAGGGGCGTCTAAATAATTTAGAAATGCTGTCAACATGGAAGATAAAGA
The DNA here is from genome assembly GCA_026774425.1 of Petrocephalus zakoni. Classification (NCBI taxonomy): domain Eukaryota; kingdom Metazoa; phylum Chordata; class Actinopteri; order Osteoglossiformes; family Mormyridae; genus Petrocephalus; species Petrocephalus zakoni. Next base: position 895,640 of record JAODKN010000115.1, read on the forward strand.
CCTTCTCGAAGCATAATATGTGAGATGAAGGTGGCTGTAATGTGCTTTTCTGTCCCTCAGGGCGGGGGGGGGGGGGGGATCTGTGGCAAAGACTTGGCGGACGAGGATTTGGAAACTGCCATAAGTTACAACAAACTTGGCAAAACTGATAAGAGGCTCAAAGAATGCTAACGGAAACTAAGGCCTTTGAGATGCTATTCTCAGATGACTCCATCACCATGGCAACCGTCTCGCGTCCAACCGCATCGGCAGTGATGCCTTTTCAACGCGATTTAGCTAGCCCTCAGCATGCTGGAAAGGTTACATATGGGGTAGGGGTAGGACCACTGCTTAAGGTGCGTAAATTTCGACAACAAGTAATTACATTAATAAATAGCTCACTTAAATAGGCTCCTGCTTTCCCATGGGGGGAATTAATGAGAGTTAGGAAAACGACCGTGAGCGATTAATTCATATCAGCACCAGCATCTGTCACGGTCCTCACTAATGGACACATTTGTCTTGTTTGCTTTCGTTTGATGTGTGTGGGGGGGGGCATTGGAACGGTTGCTAAGCGCTGACGCCGACCACCTGTGCGACACAGGCCGCTGCCAGGAGCGACGCTAACTGCCACGGCGTCTGATTGGGTGGTGGCTGCCAGTGGCATTACTAGGATGGGCATTTGGGTAGGTCGGGTGGGCACCAAGGTTCAAATCGGGGTGACTGGAGAAAGTAAAAGTTGTTGACTGGGGGTAGCAAAGGTAAAAGTTAGTAATTTAATATTTTGTTACCATGTTTATTTGTTAATATATTTCTGATGTTTGCCCACCTGTAGGCATGCCCTGGTGGCTCCTCCATTAGCTGCAAAGACTCTACAGCACCCCTGGTGGCTCTGCTGTTAACTACCTTTACTCTACAGTGCCTCTGGTAGCTCCTCTGCTAGCTGACGTTACTCTACAGCATCCCTGGTGGCTCTGCTGTGAACTACCTTTACTCTACAGTGCCTCTGGTAGCTCCTCTGCTAGCTGACGTTACTCTATGGCGCCCCGGGTGGCTCTGCTGTTAACTACCGTTACTTGACAAAGCCCCCCGGAGAGTTTCCGCTGTGATATATTAATGGGCCAGATCCTGGCCAGAGGCTGATGTGCACTAATGCCTCATTAATCGCCCCGTGCTCTCACACGGATCCGTTATCTTAAACTTGAAGAAAAAAACTGAAATTTGTACAATGGTACAAATAAGTAAGATCTAAATGAATGACATTGCACTGCGGAGGGGTGATGTTCTAAAGAAACGTGGATTCCTCTCATCATGGTAGCAGAATTTTGTTTCCTTTTCCATCTTCATAACAACAAGCCCCCCCATCCCTCTACATCAAAACCACTGGCCTCCTTCCTGAATGTGGAAAACAGTGATGGAACGCCGGACCTCGGAGCTTAATGAGGATCGGCGTCCAGATTGCCGCATGTCTGACGTTCGGTCGGTGCGGGGGCTGGAAGGGCAGCTCCTAATGATGCGGCGAATTTGCTAAACCGCCCCCTCCACTGCGGCTAGAACAACAGAACTGGTCGCAGCGCAGAGCAGGCCAGTGCAGCACCCCCGGAGCTGGGGGCTTTGCTCAGGGGTCCGACAGCAGCATCAGTATACCGCCTGCGGGATTTGAACCGGCAGCCATCCGATCAGCGGGGACAAAGCCCTAACCTGAAAAGCCACTCCCCCAGCCATCCAGGGTCCCCAGTGCATTGCTAACAAGCCTCTCCCTCCTCATACGCTGACTCGGTCTGCCACAAGCTCCCAGAGACATAGATAGAGTCCGGGTTGGTAGCCATCACTGTCTGACGGCACCCACACCAAAAGCTAGGGCTACAGGGTGGCCTACTGTCACTAATTGGGCATTGATTTCGGTGCACCGGCTAAGAAATCTCCGTTAACATTCCAGATTGCCGTTTTGTCTATAAGGCAGCGACCGCACAGGGCGTCAGCCAATTCTCAGAGAGCGCGACTCCCCTGAAGCGGGCGGGCTGCTCACCCTCCTGCCACCCAGAACACACTACAGGAGCCTCCCCGTGATCAGTGGCTTCTTCCCCACAGCTGTCAATGTGCTCAGCAGCAGCTCACAAGCCCTGGCTGTCCACCGGCTTCCACCGCAACTTGGTATCTAATCTGATTTCCTTTGCACTGCCTGCTCATCCTGCACAAGGTTTCCAATTTGCACTTGTATCGTCGCATCTTGTCATATTCCCTAGAACAATCATTCGCAGTGTCCTTCCAATCTGCACTCTATACTGCGGAGAACCTCACACGTACTTTTGCACAGAACCGTAATTTACACTATGTTCATAATATATCTATAACTTGTCGCCTTTGTATACATTTCACTTGCACCTGGTTAGACGCTAACTGCATATCATTGGCTCGGTACCGGCACTCGGCACAATGACAATAAAGTTCAATCTAATCCATAAAAATTTATAAGAGATGCATCGGTAGATTGAATGAGCAGAATAAGTCTCCTGGAGGAACACCGGGGAATTCTGAAGACAGAAGACAGGGCATATTGGAGGTGGAGACAGAGAAACGAACCGGAACGCTATCCCTGAAGTCCCCCCCCCCCCCAGGTGGTCGTGAGTTGGCGATGAGCCAACAGAAAGTTTCTGTTCATTTAGGGGCAACTCGGTGATGCAGCTGCTCCTGCTCCAAAACGCCCGCAAGTTCCTCTCTGTCAGGAGCGATGAGCTGATCCCATCTGGCTTCATGACGGCCACCATCGTCACAGGGAGGCAGGATGGGGGAGGGGACATTACATCCTCTGTGAGGGAGGGGGTACTACATTCTCTGTGAGGGAGGGGATATTACATCCTCTGTGAGGGAGAGGGCATTACATCCTCTGTGAGGGAGGGGGCATTACATCCTCTGTCAGGGAGGGGGCATTACATCCTCTGTGAGGGAGGGGACATTACATCCTCAATGAGGGAGGAGGCATTACCTCCTCTGTGAGGGAAAGGGCATTACATCCTCTGTGAGGGAGGAGGCCTTACATCGTCTGTGAGGGAGAGGGCATTACATCCTCTATGAGGGAGGGGACATTACATCCTCTGTGAGGGAGGGGACATTACATCCTCTGTGAGGGAGGGGCATTACATCCTCTGTGAGGGAGGGGCATTACATCCTCTGTGAGGGAGGAGGCATTACATCCTCTGTGACTGTTATTAGCATTCCTGCTAATGACACGCTCAGTGTACACCATTCCACAGTAGTGAATTTTTCCAAAAGAGAGGAAATGTGTTTTTAAATAACAGCAAAACTTGAGACGACGAGATATTTCAAAGTCACTTGTTTGACAGTTTAATCTTAAAACGAGAAGAGGTGCCACCTCCTTTACCTCTAAGGATCAGCTACCTTGGACGGACTTTTACTCAAACGCAAATGATGCAGCTTAACATTCTACTAATTAATAGTAATTCACAGCATTTCATTTCACTGTAGCCATATCAACAAGGTGTTACGTTTATATGTTAGTCCGCAGAGCGCCCACCGAGATCTTGGGGGAGAGTACAACTCCAGCCCAATGACCAGGGTCTATCAGACAGTTAGATCACATAACACTCTCGACAGTTTCCAACCGTGGAGACCGGGTTTGAGAAATCAATCCATTGCCAGGGTTGAAAGTGGAGGCTCCACTGTGGTTTGTCTGATAAAAACCAGGGTTTCTTGCCCGAGGCACTAACACGGAGTCTTGTAAGCTGGTCTGAATCTTCGCCGTTTCTTTCACATTACCTGTACAAAGGCTTGCCTACCTTATGGTGCCATGGAGCCAATTAGATTTAGTTACAGAGAGAGTTAAATGCCCCAGCCCTGAGCCAGGGTACAGATATGGGCCTATTTTATAATGTTTTTGATGTAATGTGTCTGATTTTATGAAGCAACCTACTTTAATTTTGCAGAACCTGGTCACATTTACAGAAGGTAGATCTTTGAACCATTGATTCAACATACGCGGCATACAGGCCCAGTAGATTTATTTCAAAGGGAGGAGCTGGCTTCTGTGATGATGCTGGTGACACTGGGCTCGCAGCAGTCCCCAGACACTCAGAGCTGGGGTCCCTGATAAGGGACATGGCCCGATTCCCAGGCTCCTTCTCCTGCCTTGAAATGTTTGCTCTTGGGAGTTTCACTTAAACTAAAATGTTCTGAGGGCAGAACAAAAAATGATTGGTTCAGAGAGATAACCTGACCAACCAATCAGATATCTTGGTCCCAGCTCCTCTAGTTGCTTGGACCCGCCTCCACTACAATCTGATTGGTTCTCTCTCTGAACCAATAACTTTCGTTCTGCCCTCAGGACATTTCTGTGATAGGGAAACTCCCACAAGCGAAATGTCCAGACAGAGGGAATGAAAACCATAGGAATTGTCAGCCTGGAATGAGCGAGGCGGCAGGAGATGAGATTTGTTCCAGTTTAAAGGTATGAAAAGAAGTGCAGAGGAGCTCAGATAGACCTACTAATATGCCGCAGACCGTGAGAAACTTTGGATAAAACAGAATGGAGTTGTTAAATATGTAATAGAGCTCACAGAAAATAATACCTTTGGGTATTATGCACCGGGTTAGGGTTTGAATCTCCATGTGGGTGGAGTTTGCATGCTCTCCCTGTGCCCTTGTGGGGTTTCCGGCGGGTAGCCTAGTTCCCCCCCACAGTCCAAAAGCATGCTGAGCTTATTTCGAGTTACCAAATAGGCCGTAAGTGTCCCTGTGTGAGTGAATGGGGTGTGATTTTGCCATCCTGGGTTGTTCCCTGCCATGCACCTGCAGCTTCTGGGATAGGCTCCAGACCCCCGCGACCCTGAATTAGACAAGTGAGTACAGAAGAAGAGAAAATAGATGAATTTATGATTCTGATTTTTTGCTTTGTTTTTGAGTGAGTGGCATTGAAAAAGCCAAATGGGAGAATTGGGAAAGCGATCTTCAAAAAGCCAGTTATCGGCATAATCTTGAAAACTGCTGTCCGTCATAACGGGGGCGGGGGATGGGGGGGCTCTCGTTCTTCTGTATCCTGGTTCCGTCAGTTTGGTTTGTTGTCACAAACCAGAAAACAAACGAAGGCCAAACCAGCGCGACAGCCCTTTAGAGGCGGGGAGCCATCCGTCGCCGTCAAGCACCCGCGCTGAAGCGAGTACCGCTGAGATCAGCCCAGAAGATGAGCCACGAGAGCCAGCGCTACGTGTTTCAAAGTGATTCCACCAGCAGAGATTTCCCTTCTAAATAAATCCTTTATCAAGAAGAAACATCAATACACAAATAAGGGGCAGCGAAATGGTTAGGGATGCATGATCGAAAGGTTGTTGGTTTGAATCCCCAACCAGAGAGGGACCCTGAACAAGGTACTGTCCCCAAGTGCTGCTCCCTGGGTGCTGAATTAGCTGCCCACTGCTATATTAGATACGGGTTAAATGCAAAGGACACATTTGTGCCCACAATACCAATGATCTTCCATCCTTAAATATTGTGATTTCTCACTTTCAGCCATCACACCTGTGACAGACAGACAGACAAACACCTGTGACAGACAGACAGACAAACACCTGTGACAGACAGACAAACACCTGTGACAGACAGACAAACACCTGTGACAGACAGACAGACCACACGAGCCTCGTTCTAGTTTATATCCTACTTCTTTCTTTGCTCCTAATGCTGATTTTTTCCACAGTTAATATCTGCCATTGGACACCCCGGTGTTGATCGATTTTTGAACTGCTCGAAAAAAAAATGAGCTTCAAAATGTTGTTGTGTCTATCCAGCACCTGATTTGTGATTTGAGTTTCCCCACGAGAATAAAGGATCCTGGGCAGAAAATGCAGAGTGCAAATCCATTTTGGTGGTCCCATAACAAACTGGTGGCAGGAGTGAGCAGTGACCGGAAGTGAGAATGCAGAGTGCGCCTTTGTGTAACCCCTCAAAATAAATTAGCTACTCTTAGCGTACTTTCATGTTAAGTTTAAAAAAACCTTCAAAAACACTTCAGATCATTGAAGACGTAGCAGTGCCTTTTACTAAATACTCTCGTATCATTCAATGATATGATTTAAGAAATTGCCTAATTAGGGCCTAAGGGCAGTGAAAATCTGAACTCATGGTGATCTACGGGGGTTCTGACGCACACTGGGGGCTCGCCTCCCGAGCCGAGGCTGGCTCTCTATCGCCCCCTTGCTCTCCAGGGGTCTCGCTTGTACTTATCACGAGAAGAAGATTAAGCCACCCCGATGGCTTAAGTCCCCTGCTCAGGGAGCTGAAAGAATACAAAAATATTCATGACAGCAATTATCAGTAATTAATTATTCTAGTGCGTGGATAGAGAGAGGCTGCAAGGTCACTCACAAGGGAATTAAATTATTTATCGCATGACTGTAAGTTGTGACCTATGTCTCGCGGTGTCACTAGGCCAAGTTTGACTACAGTGTCTTCACTCAATTAACCACGGTGCTCATTAAGAACTGTGGGCGCAGCAGGCCTGCACGAAAGACTAATTAGCGGGGGAGCAAAAGTGAGGGCTGAGGCACACGCACACACACCTGCTCTTCTCACCTGTTCCGGCAAAGTCACACCCGGCTTCAACTGCCCGTGACAAGATATCACACTTATTCAGCCATGGAAGATCACAGACTCAGATCCCCCCGGCTAGCGGAATAACGGTATCACATTTATCCAAAGCGACATGCAATTGAGAATGCAGGGTCAGTCAGCACTTGGAGCAATTAAGGGCCTTGCACAAGTGCCCAATGGTAAAATCACACTGCTGCCCAGGGGATTTGAACCAGTGACCTTCTGCTCAAAGGCACAGACCTCTAACCTTCTGAGCCCCCATCACAGTTGGACTTTCGAGCAAGGCCTTTAACCCCAATCGCTCCAGGGACGCCGCGTGATCCTGCGCTGTGATCCTCAGTTATACCAGGCTTTGCAATAATGGCCTCTGCTAGATAAGCAGAAATGTTCACTACCCACTTGGGTGCTGCATCTTATAGATTTTATTTTGCCTTTGCAGTGGGATCAGTATTACGGGGGTCAAATCTCCCCGCAATGAGATAAAACACACCTGTTGTTTTGAAGTTGTTTGGACCATCTTTTCTGGTCTCCACAAGAGGACATTTTATAAAAAATTAAAAATATATAAAAAATACCAAAAGTTTTGTATTGGTTTAGGTTAGGGCTAGATCAGAGTTAAGGTTCTCATTACTGTGATTAGGGTTTTTCCCATATAAATGAATGGACAGTCCCCATAAAGATGCAAATTTAAACGTGTGTGTGTATGTGTCTCTTCTTAGGGACCCGCTTACTATCACACCCTCATAGACTCACTGGGGTCCTTCCTGGGGTCACTAATTTAATTGCCTGCTCTTTATTAGCCATTATCTGGATGACGAGAAATAACCCAGTGCTCTTGTTCAACTGCCAAATAAATTAGGCTTAGTCCCCCCACCTCTTTCATGCAGTCTGCCGTGAGTTATAAAGGACGAGACCACAATGAATCTACAAACTGCAACTAGTCTACCAGAAAATCCCCCGTGCCACTGCCATTGGAGACCGGGGACCTCTCTCTCTGTCGTCCTTGTTAGCAGGGGCTCCTACTAACTATGTCCTGGTTAGCAGGGCTTCCTACTAAGTCCTGGTCAGCAGTCTCGCCTGTCGCTACGGCGGGCGGGAGACAGCGAGCTTCCGGAGAATACCTGGGAGCCGCCGCCGTAGATGCGGAAACCTGTTAATGTGAAAGCGCTGATCACGCTGTGAGACTTGCACATGATCCCTCCCCTGCTCCCCACTCACTCACGCACACGCGGGAGGTTCATTTAGGCAGCAGACAGGCTTCATATCTCATTTGGGTCCCCTGGGAATGAAACATTACCTCATGAATCGACCTTCTTTGGCGGAAAGTCGGACAGGGAGGATGAGAGAGTGGGCAGACGGCCAGAGAAGTGTGTGTGTGTGTGTGTGCACGTGTGTGTGTGTGTGTGCGTGTGCACGTGTGTGTTGAGACATCCCAGGTCAGTGTGATAGGGTTTCACACGGTAAATCAGAGGGGCCCGTGTCACTGAACGCGCCTGTGTGTGTTTACACGTGTCTCCACCGCACCCGTGCGCCGGTGACAAATGACAGGAGTGAAAACCCTGGCGGGGGCGGGGGTGGGGGGAGGGGGG
>JAODKN010000115.1:913616-927200 GCA_026774425.1 Petrocephalus zakoni
CCCCCCCCCCCCCCCCCCCCCCCCCCCCCCCCCCCCCCCCCCCCCCCCCCCCCCCCCCCCCCCCCCCCCCCAAAGCCCCAAAAAACAAACCAATAAAGATGGATGGTAACTTTCTAATAAATAATGCAAGACGAGACCTTAAATTCGCCTTCTTCTCTCTGGCGTCCTATCGTACAATCTTTAAGGAATGAAAAGTAAGGAAAAAAAAAAACGCTGCAGATTCCTTCCTAGCATTCTGTTGCGGCTCCAACCCCCGCTGATCGTGACCGGGGTTCCTGAACACCAGGCCAAAACACTGCCTCCTCTGAACGTGGGCAGTTATCTCTGGTTTCCAAGGAGATCACAGAGCCCGACATGAAAGCGGCTGGCCCCTTTGAGGGGGCCGCGCTTAAGGTTTGATCAAGGACGCACTGGCCTTTCTCTCCTCACTGTGGGCAGCTGCAGGCCAACCCGCCATAGCGCCATGGACCTACGAGTGGGTTTACTTTGGTTTAAAACTAATTTTCAGGGTGTGTGAGGAAGGCCCCTTTTGGGAAACTAGCTGCTCAGCAGCGCTGATGGTACCTCAAATCCAGGTCCCTGCAAAGCATAGCAGCACTGGCCAAAAAGGGTCATAAGTCATAAAGAGAGGCCAACCTTACTAGCCAATGAGATGTTTTGAATCTGTGAGTGAGGGGAAGAGAGCACAGCAGGGGCCAATCAGCTTTCAGCTGAGGGGCCTGTGGCCCAATCACTGTATATGCTCCTACTTAGGAGGCCTTCCGCTCTGGTGCAACGAGGAGAGTCCCTGCCCTAGCACTGCTCCGAACTCCCCAGTCCCTGCTTGGAGATTTTGTTGCCCTGTCTGTTCTGAGCTACTTCACATCTGGCAAAATCCGACCCCGAGGGACCTCAGCACATTCCCACTGGCTCCTGGACTCCTGCTTCATTTACAAAAAAAAAAAATAAAAAATATCTACACCCCATTCCTGGCCAAGCCTGTGCTGTGACTGACACCCTTCCCTCGGAGTGATGTGGCCCACTGGTCTAATGTTGGCACAATACCCTGCCACCAGGGGGTCATCAAGACCCCAACATACCTTCGGAAACACGTTTCTAGAGGACTCACGGGGGGAAATAAAAAATAATAATAATAGTAATAAAAAAAATCACCAGCTGTTCTCCAACCCTGGATACATTTACTGCTCCGTGTAACAGCACCAGGGTAATAAAAAACATGACGAGGGAACACAGCGTGTCTGACATTCAGGCATTCTACAGGACAGCTTAATGTCCCTGACATATTTACTCTTAAAAACCCACAGCACACGCCTGACGTGGAGGGGGTCTGGATATTACAGAGCACAGGCCTCTCTGCTGGGCTGCGTCCAATCATATTAAGAGCATTAAGAATTTTGCTCATTTTGGTTGGAGAGCCCACGTCTTCTATGCTGTCCAGTTTGCCTGCCTGTACAGACAATGAGGGAACAAAATATCTTCTTAAAATCCCCTCGTCTCAAGGACCCATTTACCGTCACAGAGAGCTGAGTGTTTTTGCGGAAGGTGGGTAGCCGACCCAAAATCGAGACACAGACGTAGTTGTAATGCAAAATGGGGCGATGGGGATGGGGGGGGGGTGTAGATGCTGGTGCAGCAAGAATGTGTGACAGGGACTCAGGCTCTAAATGAGTAAACTCAGGCACACGGTGTCACCGTGTGAGCACACGGCACCTCCGGGAGACGATCTGCTTTCGGCAGCAGACAGCTCTCCTTGGGGGACCTTGGCTCTGCGACTGCCCTTATAATGGCAAGATACCGCGAAGAGACAGGCCGCACCGGCCCTTGTCGCCGTCCGTCGAAGTACACCCCAGTTAAACCTGCTGCCAACAGCACGGAATCTTTGCCCGGGTTTTCTGTCATTTGAGTCTTTCTTTTTCATTCCAAACTATCTTAAAATCAGTAGAAAACCTCCAGGGAAACCCCGCCTCGATGTTGCTCCTGGCATCACGGGAAGGAAGACACCCATCCTCAAACTTCACCGCTGGCTATGACTCATCCATAACACTGCTATCGAGTTCAGCACTCAGCTGCCCAGAATTCCGCTGGGCTCCGAATAAGGAATTAGGAAGAGACCGAGTTTATTTAGATTTGCTGTTATTTGTGCGAGTGCAAGAGGAGGATTCATAATCGTAATCTGTTACGAAAGCTAATCGCAACCGGCATGAGTGCTAGACTGGGATCAGACTCATATCTCCTCAGCCAGCACATCTCACTAGGCGAGAGGATTATAGCGCTTAGTGGAGAGACCCAAGGCCTAGGCTCAGGCAAATAATCAATCTTTGGCTGTGACTCCGGGGGGGTTTAGAGGGGGTCACGGCCCCAGCTTCAGCAGTACAGTGTGGGGGGGCTGACACTGATCACAGATCAGCTAGCCCACCTTGGACTAAAGTGTCACTAACAGAACAGGCCCGTAAGAATTTGCTGTTGCTGTGCTGTTTATTCTGCATCTGTTAAGTTTCAGCAGGCGTTCGGGGACATTCAGCCTGAAATGGAAATAGTTTCATGCCTCTATTCCCCAAACCCCAGTACGGTCCTTCCCTGTGCTATATAATTTGTGAAATAGAAATGCTAATGCTTCTTAGCTGTGGCGAGCCCACAACGGGGGTCGGTTAGGCTACATTTAGCTAGGCAGCGCCTCGGATATCGAGCGGGCGTTTACTTTCGTGTATCTCCTTGTATTCATTTCGGCTGATGCCATTTTGATGGTACTTGGATGCTCTGCCGTGAAATTAGAAACCCGCTGAAGCAGACCTCGGCCGGGGGGCTCCCTGGGAAACGCTCCGGCCTCTCGCCTCCGAGGTTATGGATTCAGGTCACCTTTGCATGTTTTACTCCGGGTCTGCATAGATTTCCTCCCACAGTCCATATACATGCGGTTTAGGGGACCAGGTGTCCGGAAAATGCTGAGAGTGTGTGTCCTGTGATGGACCAGCGTCCCATCCAGGGTGTCCCCAGTCTCATACTTGTGTACCTCCTGGGATTGACATCCGCTTCATGGAATCCTTATATCACAGCAGCTTAGTGGATAAGATAAGGTTATATAAAACGTATAGATGAAATGGAGGAAGAGCACCCAGGGTCACTAAATATTCGTAATGTAATGAAATAATTAGCTACCTAGTTAGTTGGGTAATGCTTTACATTAACTGCACCTTCATAATTGCTTTTATAATGCATTCACAGAACATCTATAATGCATTCTTACAACATTTATGAAGAGACTCTAAGTATACCCGACATCCTACCGTACCTTACCAGCTTTAATATTCATTAATATCAAACCTAACATGATAATAAACGTTATAATCGTATAATCAATCAATCAATTTTTTTTATTTATGTGTATTAAGCTCTTAGGATGTTAAGTTATAGTTACATGTTGCTTATGAAAATTATGAATGTTCTATCAATGTAAAGCGTTACTGTTAGTTAAATGTTTAAGTCACATCAGCAATGTAGAGCCAACGCCCCCTTTTCAGGGTTCAGATTTTACTGGGAGCACAAATAAATTCAGCCTGTTTCCAAACTGGCCTTCCTCAAGACCCTAGCTGAACCATGGCACAGAAGAGAGTGGAAACTCCCTATTGCAAGATAAACAGGAAACTCACAATATTTTCAAAGTAAAGACATGGCAAGCTTGAATCTGAAAGAATAAAATCAATAAGAATGAATCACTCATTAAGATCCAACATTCATAATGGATCATGCTCACAGTTTCATAAAGGGGATCAATAAAGAAACATACAAAAACACACAAACGCAATCTACAAACTCTTCAAGCCCACCCATAATCACACGGCTGTAAAAAACTAACAAACCGTTGAAAATGTTTGAAATTGAGCAGTGATTAATTATCCCAGCGACTTTAATTGCAAACTAATTTACTCGTTGCAATTCAATTACTTTTCGAGCGAGGCAGCTACCATGCTGGCAGCTGGGGCATCTGTCGAAATCCGGCGCATTTCTGGCTGTGCCTGTTCAGCTTGGGACGTCCTCGTTAAGCGATAATAGGCTCCAGAATGTTCTTGCTCCAGACTCACGGTCATGCCGAACGTCGTTCTCTTAGCCACTAAGGGCCGGCGCTCAACTGCTGCTTTAGCTGCTGACATGGGTGAATAATAGTCACCTAATGACAGGTAACCAACCAACTAAGACCTACTGAATGCATTACAGCAGGGGTGGGCAGAAAGGGCCGGGGTGTTAGCCGGTTTTGCAGCGACTCCCTAATTAGGTTACTAATCAGAGGACTGATTGGCTGATGCGTCCTCACACCTGGGTCTGAACAGCTGGTCTGAAGGTTATCCTGAAAACTTGCATACACACCGGCGCTTTGCGGATAAGATTGCCCACCCCTGCATTACAGCCTTGTGCAGGAGCCTCTACAGAACGTCAAACCTCTGTATCTGAGGTTTCCATAACCGCGATTTCACGCCTGCCAGCTGATCAAAGCTGACAAACCTGCCACGTTCCGGTAAAAAAAAAAAAAAGTTAAATGTGTATGTAATTATTTATCATACTTGTCAATTCCATAAACCTTTGAAAACTACTGAAGGATCAAATAATGAATAACAAAAAGCGAAATAGTGATCTCATGTCTGTTCATCATTCAGCAATCGTTCTCATCAAGCGCCGTTCATCTCAAGTAGCTACTAGATTTGTTCGTGATTTGTACTTGAGTAATAAATGAGTTAGGCCTACTACTAAGTTTACTGATATACTGTATACACTGGCTGCAGCAGTTAGGGTGAACTTGACGGGGAAAAGTACTCTGATATACCTTGAAAGGATACACATTATTGGTGATACCGCTCATAGCTGATAACCCGGCCTAACAAAAGAGCAATGTGTTTATCCTTTTCATTTACCCCAGGCTGCCGCTGAATAGCCAAAAAATCCAATTAAGTCATTTTTTTATTCTATGAAATAGCCGTGATGAACTGTCAAGTTCGATATCCTGCGTACATTCATTGATTTTCATTTTTAATTTCATTTGTAGTTGCGTGTTATGCAAATATAAACGTCTACTAAATTTCAAGCAGTTTATAATACAAGAAGATTAAATCCAGCTACTAAATCAGTATGATGTCATTATAGCATAATTGTTGCGATACATTTCATACATAAAGGAATCCTGGCATTACCAGGTGTGGCGATTTTTGGCCTTATGACACGTGATGATATATGCCTCTTTTCTGTCCATTAAAATTTAAGTGCCCGATATTCCCCGCTCTTTTGAGGGAAGCCAGCTCCATGGGATATCATTTCTACCATGACATCGGAAATAAGGCACTGCGCTTTATAAGGGAAGCTCATGGCTCGGGAAGGTCGCTGTTAAATGTCGACACAATGGGCCGGCCAGGACAGGGCTCCGCAAGCGATGCGATTTATGTCACGCTCGCGGGGGGAATTCGCAGGGCACTTTAACACATTTCTAACTCACGTTTTCCAGATTAAAATGGCCCTATAGAAACACGACGGGCGAGTTTAATTTTGCGTTTTATTGCCCAGACACCAGGTGAGCTGCTACATAGACGCGAGTGCTGAAGACGAAAGGGAAGAGAACAGGGCACATAAACTAGAATGATGCCCAGTGCGGATTTGGGTGATAATTAAAATGGGAACTTAACAAAGATACCTGTTTAACTAGGAAGACAGCCTGGAGACTTTCCGTCCCGGGAAACACGCAGAGCCTTTTATACGGCTTGCTGCTGAAGCCATTTTGGGTGAAGAGTCCCACTGGGAATAACTAAAGCCTCCATAAGGACGTTTAATTCACCAAGCGTCCGGATATGGGGACACTAGTCCACTGAAAGAGAGGGAAAGGTCCTTTGGCAAGCAGAGACGCCAGAGCCACAGAGGTTGGGCCAGATTTTTTCCAAGTAACAGCTGGTTAAAATGGAATGAGGTGAAAAGGCAAGTGGAGGTAACCGGGTGGTTTTGCCCCGAGCCACAGTGGGGACGCGACCAAATGTTCCTGTCATACTGCCGAATTCCGAATAAACAGAGCAAAAAAAACCAACAAATATAACCCGTTGACCTTCATTCCTTCTTCAGCAGACAAGAAATGAGACAGAATAGCAGGCAGCGGCGATGTCTACCACCACTCGAACCACACATTGGTGTCGGGCCCCTGAGATTTGGGGGCCCCCTGCTGGCCACAAGCGGGCACTACACCGAGGAGGCCCCAAAGTGGGACCACAGAAACAAAAAAAAAAAAAAAAAAAAACTGTCCCCAGATGGCCGACAGTTCAAAGAAGGACCGGTGACGTGTATCTGTACCTTAATGTCAGTGTCATCTGCAGGGAGCCGCCATGACAAACACAAACACGACTCCGAAGGTGCGAACGACTCGCACTCACCCCACATTTGTTTTATGCCCGTGAAGAGTGGCGACGAGGAGACGGGGCACTGAAAGAAATAAATGAGAACGCAGCGAGTAAACAGAGCTCGGCAAACAAGGGCGGTGACGGCCGGATCCTTCCGGAATGCCTGATGAGAAAAGTCGGGTCCTTCTGTCTCTGCCTGACGGGATCGATGAATTCTAACCCTGTGAAGTCATCTTTCATTTTGTCTCTTTCTGATGTGGCTGAAGCGTGACATCTCAGAGAAGCACCCCCCCGCCCCCGGGTCTGCCATTCCCACCCAAAAACAAGGGAAAGGTCTCAAGAAAGGGGCAGGATAGAGTCCCACATACATCGGCATGTAAATGTGATTGGACATCGTGTCAAACACAGCCCACCCATACAGCCCTACATACAAGGGGCCCCGGGAGAGCCAGCCATGGTGCCCACAACAAGAGCCCCCCCCTTGCCCCCCCCAGGAAGGTTTTGACATTTGAACCCGTGAAATCTCTGGTTCCCCTTCAGCTGGACTGGGGGGGGACTCCTTTGATGATTTTCGCAATTCGACTCCTGCCAATGACAAAGAGGGATCACTTACACTGTCAGAAAAATGTACTGGGGGGGGAATAGGTAGTGGGGGGAACCTTAAGCCCCCCTTTGCGACGCACTGTACCAGCTTCGTCCACTCTCTTGCCTTTCATGCCAATCACCTCAGATTCATTTCAGGCGTCGGAGTAAAAATGAAGAGATACAGTGCGATGAGTATTTATTACACGGCGAGTGGGGGGGGGGTCGCGGCATCTGAATGGAAAACACTGTCCTGCTTATGGTGTCCATAAATTTCCACAGGCGTAGCTCTTCATTGAGGGGCTCAGATTACAAGCCCAGCTGCAGTCATAACCTGTCCATTAATACTGCGCGCTGACCCTCCCCCCCCGGTCATGTACAGGAGAGCGTGCCCTGCCTGCATAAAGGCGGCGTGTCAGGAACGTGTGGGGGTAGTGGTGCGTGCTACAGCGGGGGTTGGTGGACGGGGTAGCTGCATCTGTTCCCTGTTCCATCCTCAGCAGCAGGACAGGACCTGGCTGATGGACAGACAGAGGCCACGCCTCCTGATTACTGCTTGGCAACAGGTACAAGAAGGTGTTATAAGGGGGCGGGGCTGCTCTCTCAAAGCCACGCCCCCTCCATTGTCGCCTCGATATAAATGATGTAACATGATTGTGCCCGTCCACGACCCCCCCGCCCAGACACACACACATACCTGCTTGGCCTATGACCCAAAGAGGATAAGCTGACCCAGCGGTTTGTGAGTGCCGGCTTTGCCAGCTTGGCACATTCACTGTAGCACCCTCACTCTCCCCACTAGACCAGGCAGAAGGTCAGAAAAACATGCAATCTTTTGCTCTCTGCACCCCTGGGGAAGCACGGAGCCTTCACGCCTGGGAGGGGGCAATCGATCAAGTTTTGGAAATGCGGGTGAGGATTAGACCCAGCTAGCCGCACCCCTCACCCCCGACAGCTGGGCCCAAACAGCTCTGGGCGGAGATCTCCAAAGATATTAGGGCCGTGATTGATTCCCCCACTGACCCCTCTACCTCAGAACTTACTGACTCTAAGTGTACCATCTTGGACTGGCAGTTCATAATAATCAGGGGAAAACATACCCTTTATCATCATCTTACCACTGTCCTCTAATATACGGCTAAAATTTGCTAATGTATTTAAACGCAGCTTGTCCATCTGATAGATTTTTTTTTACCTCTGTCATGCCCATGGAAACATGTGCTCTTAACTAGAAACAATTATCATCATTTTTTGTTTTTCCCAGCCACTACAAATCACACATCACACGTTTAGAGCCGTGTGCACACGTCACCCCATGTGTCAGTGTTTGATCTCGGGTAACGCCGTCCGTGTGAGAGGCACCGCAGTGTTTTAGGAGTACACCTGACTGCAAGTTATGATGTCACCATCCCGACAGAAATCCTGCATCGGTGAGACTGGAGATTCACAGGGGAACACAGATTGTTGCAGAAGCTTCTTATTTGCAAAGGATTTTATGGTCGATGAGGCTTCAGTAGAAGACACAAGGCATGCAGATGGGAATGAGGAACATGAAGGTAGAGCTCTAGGTCTGTAGGTAGAGGTGTTACATACTGGGGGGAGGGGTTAGTATGGTGTGCCTGCAGTCAGGAGGGTGCCTGTTCAAATCCTAGAGTCAGTATAGCGATTCCACCGCGGGGCCCTTGAGCAAAGCTCTAAACCACCAGTTGCTGCAGGGACTGTCTGCTTTCGCAAATAGATAAAAGCACCGACTAAGTAAATGTTATATCCCAATGACACATATTTAAATAGCTACTACATTATTGTCCACATTCACAACATCATGTAGCTTATTGGAGAAGGACGGACGCCACACAATTTACGGCGATAGGTAGTTATTTTGTTTAGACCAATCTATGGTCTTATAAACAAAGACGAATGTTATTAAAATCTGATTACGGGTCTCTCAGAGCGGTCTGCTACACCACCCCCTATCCAACCACCCACTCACTCCTCCCCACCACCATGTGCACACAAATCCTGGTCGATGTCAATAAAGCAAGTTTCTGGGGACCGATCCGGCAAAGCCTCCCCCTGGTACTTCCAGGAAATTGGATTCTGGGACATCGACGGAAAGCACACCACGAGAAAGTGGTCTCGGCCTCAGCGGGGGCGGCCTGCTTCCTCATAGCGGATCGATACGGTCCATATCATCAATAGCAGTTAAATTTCAATGAAAGAAGAGGCAAGGAAACCTGAAGCAATACTGACAATAAAAAAACAGCACATGGACTGCAGTAGGCAGTTCATTAAGAGCAACTTAACGCAGCCAGCCAGCCAATCCTGTGGCCGCAGCTGAGTAGTGCACAGTGACAGGGCCCAGGGGTGCATTCTGGGTGCGACTAAGGATTGGGACGGCCAGCGGCTCTGATCGCGGCGCCGTTGTTGGCGACGTTGTGGTCCCGGCATGTCAGACACAGCTGCCATTCTGGGATTTTCACATACAGCAGTGTCTAGAGTTTACAGACTGGTGTGATAAACAAACAAACAAACAAAAAACATCCAGTCAGCAGCATTTATGTTGCTGAAAACACCTTGTTAGATGAGAAAGGTCAGAGGCAAATAGCCAGACCCCTTAAAACTAAAAAGCAGGTGCAAAAATAACAGATCGGAATTGACGACAGTGATCAGAAAGTCTTCTCCAAATGCCACTGAACAGCTCAACTGTCTTTAAAGTGATTCTGGAAGCAGAACTGAGTATTAGCTAGCGGCCACTGAGCGTAAATCTCAGGTGTCCACCGAAATGACAGCAGAAATGGTCCTTAAGCAAGCGAGACCTGACAAAGAGGTTGCCCGTGGCGTGCCTGCTTTAAAACCACCGAGACGCATCCCCGTCTCAGCCGCCATCCAGGAAAAACAGCGGAGCCATGTCATGAGCCACCTCACAAAAAACAGGAAACTTCCCTGCCGAGAAACCAGGGAAGGTCGATACAGTGTTTAAGGCAATTATTCCCGGCAACCCCCTGACGGTCCACATTTTAGCTCCCTCCCAGCTCCCAACACACACCTGTACCAGGTGTTCAGCATTCCTGATTGGCTGGGAACAAGGTGGGAGCAAAAACATGGACCGTCTGCAAGATCCTCAAGGATTGGGTTGAAAAACACTGCTTAAAAGGTGAGGTAGGCGGTTCCGGCGGGCATTCATCAGACGATCGACTGAGTGATCCATGCCGACTACATGTGCCCGTGCTTGTGGTGCTGTTGCTCCCATAAACTACAACCAGCATAAAATGGATTTATCGACTGGGAGGCGGTCGCCCATCGCGCCCCAGAGAGCAGAGATGGATGCCCCCCGGTGAGGAGGGCTAGCTGCCGAGGACCGGAGTTAAATTACTCCTCATTAAAATTCTCTCCCATGCTACACTTTTATCTCATCCCCCTTCCCTGCTCCACCTCCTCAACCGGTCAGTTCAAAATAACCTTGATTAAGCACACAAAGGCACGTATATCCCAGCATTCACATTCATTTGCATTAATTGCATCCACCTGTTTTCAGCTATATACTGGGGATATAGTTTGGATACAAAAGCATGGATTGATACTTGTGGTTACATAATACTTCTGTTTGCATGAAAATGAAGGTAAATTGTCAGTTTAGTTGGATCAGTGTTAGGACATCAATAAAATATGAGTTCACTCAAATCGAGAGTCTCGCATGTTTCTCTCAGCACTAGGGAATTGTGGCAGGTCCAAGGCAAAGATTCAGAGTAGCCCTAAAACCAATGATATGTTTCGGATCCCTGAGTGATGGGGAGGGACATTGTGGGAGCCAATCAGCTTTCAGCGGGGGCCAACGCCTAAGTGGCTCCACCTATGTATATGCTCCTGAGGCTTTGCTTTGCACAGGTCCTCTGAGGAGAAACACCTTATCCCAGGAAGCAAGATCAGAGGATGCAAAAACTGGCGGGTGGACCGTGGGGAGACCTTCCCAACAAATGGCGTACTATATATAAACGATGGACTGTCCAGTTGAGGCCGTAGATGAAGATGCTTAGCATTCGCCATGGACACTTTGGAATGTAGGATGGCATCAGCAGAAAGTGGACAACATTCGTCTGGCCTCTGATGCTAATCACTTGGTAACAATTACTCAACCACCACAGGCAAAAACCGTGATATAATTATTGTTGTGAAACTTGCTTGCATCCCAGAAGACCGTTTTCATAGTAATGAAGATGTTTTTCCGGTTCGTCGGTCCACAGATGTAGATGGTTGGGTGACTAAGCGACGTGGCAGAGGACTCTTAGGGATCGCGGGTCACGGCGTGGAATCTCGCAGGAAACAGGGACGGAGTGTAAATCGCAGTGCGAGTCGGCGGCGTTAGCGAGAAACGTGTCCGGTCCCTCGACTCCGAGCGGATCTGAGAGAAATCACTAAGAGCATCTGTGATTAAAAAAAAATGAGTGCGGGTGAGTGTGGGAAAACAGCCCACATGCGAGAGAGAGAGAGAGGGAGAATGAGAGAGCCAGCTCCCATTCTGGGATTCTCCTGAATGTCAGATCCCACAATCACGCGGATTTCACACGTTCCGGCCCCGCCACGTGAGCGAAAGGCGGGCTGAGCCATAAGACGGCGGCTCTCAGAGGTGTCCCTGAGGATGAATGAGATCTGAACCCCTCGGGTTTGGCTCATGTCTGGTTCGGTAGACCTGCTCACGGAAATGCAGAGCTACCCCCGGCCTCAGCTTCACTGGCTTCCCCCTGGGTGTCATATAGCCGTCCATAGTCATCAGGAGAGCAACCATGCAGCAAACAGCAAAAGCTGAAGCTGCCTTCAGGTCTCCTCTTGAGGTATAGTCCTGCGGGCGTCACATCTGGTCCCCTATGCTACCAAATGCTACCCCCCACACCAAGCAGTACCCACCCCCACACACACACCAGGCCGTAAAAATCCGCACATTAATCTGTAATAATCCAGACATGCTCTTACGCCTACTTCTACTGATCCATACACGATACAATACCAATCCATACACCACATGGTACTAACCCATGTACCCTCCAGCAGTGATTCTCAACCCACCCTTGGGAGAAACCCAGACAGTCCACATTTTGGTTCAGAACCAAACAATCAAGAGCACCAAACACCTGGTACAGGTGTGCTGGGAGCTGGCCGGGAGCAAAAATGTGCACTGTCCGCGGGTGCCTGAGGACCAGGCTGAGAAACACTTCTATATGGTATTAACCCATATTAGGGTACTAATCCACATACCATACCACAGGTACTAGCCCAACCACAGTACAGTACTAACTCAAACATGCAATACTAACCCGCACACAACCAGGTGAGAACCAATGTGCCATAAGCTAGTACACACAGATAGTACTAACCCACAAATCATATGGTACTAACTCAAACACCATAGGCACTAACCCACACACCATACGGTACTAACCCACACACCATATGGTACTAACCCAAACACCATCTGGTACAGCAGTACCCCACCAGTACTCATGGAGGCTCTCAGCCAGCCCTCGCCATGAGTTTGCGTTAATGGTTTTAATGGAGGCTGAGTGCACACTCATACATCGATGAGAGCTCTCCTCTCTCTCACCCTTTACAGCCTTTTTAAATTAACAGAGGGGAACGACACGGTGCTGAAGCAAGCAAAGAAGGGCGCAAAGGAGGAGAGGGGTTCGAGGTTAGCGGGGCTGCCAGGGGACTCACGGCGGAGAAGTTCTGTGGGCCGCACGGCTCGCCACGGTACTTGCAGGAGAGCAGCATGTCGTCCAGCTGGTGTCCCAGCCGGTCCATGAACTCCAGGATGGTGCCTTCAAAGTGCCGCGGCGGCAGGAAGAGGCGGAAGTCGGAGAGCTTCCGGAACCAGGCCAGCCGCTCGTCATGAAGCAGGTCCTCCACCATGGGCCGCGCGGTCCGATTGGCCAGCAGGAGGCCCATCCAGTGTCCGGCGAAGTACAGGTCACTCTTGGAGAGGTGCTGAAAGCGAACCGGGTTGTTGTTGCACACGGTGAGCGCAGGGAAGGGCAGCTCCTTGGCCCACTCCATGTGCACCTTGGTATAGGTGGGGAAGGAGAGCCAGTGCAGGAAGCGATTGGAGGACCAGGAGAGGAGCAGCCCGAGGGAGGCGCAGAGCGCCAGGAGCCAGAAAGCGCGGCGGCCCAGGGAGGCCCCGGCGGAGCAGACCTGCCGCAGGCCGTGTAGCCGCGTCCTGGACACCAGGGCCGGGGGCCCGCTTCCCGGCCGACGTGGACGGCGACGGCGCCTCCCTCTGGACGTCGCTCCTGGCTCGCTGCCGGGCCCCTCCGGTGCCATGGCTGCCCACAGAGCACCTAGTGCAGCGGAGACGGCGTCATCCCTCAGCCAGGCCTGCGGGTTGGGGGCCCACATGAAGCTGGGGGGGGGGCCCGGTCTCCGGCACGCCCCCTCACCCACCGCTCAGCCCCCCGGCGCATTAACGCCTCCAGACGTATGGCCCACCAATCAACAAGTTTCCACTCAACAAGGGTTCTGATTCCAGGAGCTGTGTGTCGTCCTTTCCCTCCCCCCCTCCCCCCCCGGTCCTCTCTTATTCAGCGGAAACCCGGGCAAGCATAGAACTGACATGCTATCCTAGCTGTCTGAAGAAAGAAACATA
>JAODKN010000115.1:927300-940092 GCA_026774425.1 Petrocephalus zakoni
GCGGCACCCTCACATGTCTGGGAGGAGAAGCCCCCCTTTCGCCTTCGCCTGGGAGGAAAACCTCAGCCCGGGGCCCCCCCCGGCCGATCCTGCTCTCGCCTCGGAGCGAGAGTGCTGTGTCAAGCGGAGAAAGAGCGGGAGATAAGAGGGGGATTGGGAGGGAGGGAGAGAGCGAGTGAGAGAGAGAGAGAGAGAGAGGGATAGGGAGCAGACTGAGCAGGCAGATCCAGTCACAGGGCAGGGGAGCGTGAGTAATAACCCCCCTCTGGAGCCCCGGGAAAGTCCACCGCTCGGCACCGGCTGCCTCAGGTTCCCGTGTTCTGAGTCCAGGCCCGGCGGACCCGTGGATCAGCCCCCGCTGCCAGGAGGAGCTGGATCTCCTGCCACATTTCTGCCGGCACTGGTGAGTGGAACCTCGATGCCTCGCTGACCGCCCCCCACCCCCTTCCCCCTCAAGTCCTCTCAGCTAATCAGCGCCGGCTCTTCAGTGGGGATCCGCTCGGTGACACTTCCTCCTCCCTCTGTCACTGCACCCCCACCTTTTTAGCCAAGAGCCCCGAGGCAACAGACGGTGTCCTCTCCTTGGGTCGGCCAGGAGCTGCCCCCCTGACAGGAAGGAGAACCTTGTGTGTGTGTGTGTGTGTGTGTTCGCTCGTGCCGGTGAGTCAACCTGCTGCCAGCGGGAAACTCATCCCAAGCCGTCCGGACCACCGCACTCGGTCTGCACTCCCCCCCACCCCCGTACCCCTGTTTTAGGTCCCGCTGCTCGTCCTCTTCTTCCTCTTGTTTATTTTTTTTGCCTTTTCTAAAAATATCCTCCGAGTGCTCGCTGTCGCGTCAGTTCTGCTCAGCGTAGCCGCAGCCGGAGCCCCCCAGTCACCCCTCAACAGCTCCTGCCATCCCCCGCCTCTTCAGGAAGCATATCGCCAGAGTCCCTCCACTCTCCTCCTCCTCAGCCCACGCGGGCTCTCCGTCCTCACGCCCAGCCGTGGCTCCCAGCGCTGCTGGGGCAGAATCCGCCCGCGAGGAGCGTCGGAGGAAAAACAGCCTCGGTCCAGCCGCGGCAAGTTAGCGCGTCTCTGCCCCGCGCCAGACTGGCAACCTGTCAGGCAGCCAGCGAGTGAAAGAGAGAGTGAGAGAGAGAGAGAGAGAGGCTGCATTTCCTCTTGGACTTTCAGTCCGTTTCATACCCCCCCCCTCGCTCGCTCACTTGCTCGCTCTCTCTCCCTCACACACACACACAGTTTGGGCATAATGTGCGCTCAGCATTTTAATTTCCATCAGTTATTTGAGTCGCACGCCTCAGAAACAGATAACCAGACTTTAGGGAAATTAAGATGAGAAGTGAGAGGGATTGTTTGGGTTTTGGAGAGAGGAGGGGGGGGGGAATTAGAGTGATTAACTGGCATTTATCTCAAAGAAATCCGCACGTCAGTGTTTGGCAATTTCAATTATGGCAATATAAATAATTATGATGTTTTCTACTCTGGCATTGCCAGCAGACTTTGGCGGGTAGGGGTTTCCGAAAGGTTCTGGGCGCCGTTTCGCATTTGCCGAAAACGAGTAACGTTCCGTGGCATTTGTGACATTCCGCGTTCTTCTTCACAGCCAAACGTGACAGAACCGACACGAAGAACCGAAGGAGAAGTGACGACTGGGATTGTCAGTTTTTTACCACATTTCGCTTCTTCCTAAATAATACGACAGGCGGAACAAACGTATACACTGTGGCAGGAACACTAAGCCGGAACATATACACTGCGGCAGGAACACTAAGCCAACCTGTTCCAACGGCACAGTACTGTATGTGCAGTACTGTGTGCACAAAGGCTATAAAGGATCCATCATTACATAACTTGCATATAAGTGTGATTAAAAACATTTCAGAAGGCTATTCTTGTTCATCGGGGCACTTATTTAACTTATCTCTCTAATAAACAGCTGCCGATAAATTAAAGGCCAGGAAACTTTGTAAAAAGTTAAAAGGCCTTTCAAAGTCAATTTACTTATCTGACATTTTACTGCAGAGACCTGACTTACTATTTTCAGGTTCATGTCAGCCTGCTAAATGATGTTTATTTCAGTCATTTGCAGTAAGTCACCTTCGTCAAGGGTACAGCAAGGTTTCT
Source organism: Petrocephalus zakoni (assembly GCA_026774425.1). Taxonomy (NCBI): domain Eukaryota; kingdom Metazoa; phylum Chordata; class Actinopteri; order Osteoglossiformes; family Mormyridae; genus Petrocephalus; species Petrocephalus zakoni. Next base: position 929,430 of record JAODKN010000115.1, read on the forward strand.
TCCGATTCGGTCACCCAACTGTTGTGTTTCAAGCTCACCATCTGTTGCACAGGACGCATTGCGGTTACGAAAAAAGCCTATGTGTCCTGCACATATGGATCTGTGTTTGAGTCGTACCACTTGGGATCAAAAGGGGAACTTTCACAAGACATGTTAAAATTCTTCCATCCCCTCCTGTAAGTGTGTTCAGCCTTCAACGTTTGCAACTATTATGGAGAACGAACACCATCTTACTCTCATAACGAGCTTTCTGATTGGCTCCCAGCTGGACACGCCCTCTGACACACCTGCCACGGCACAAAATAAAAGACCTACAGTCACGTTGGGGGAAAAAACTATGTGCCCGGGATTTTCCGTGGCGCGTTGAAGCCGTCGTTGAAGAAAAAGCGCCCACGGGATCCAATCAACATAAATATGCAATTAGCAGCCAATTAGCAGAAGTAATTAGCAGTGAATGGGATGGCAGATAAGGGAGAACGGCAAAACTCCACCCCCTCTGAATTTTCAATGGCAAAAAGGGACTCGGGGGGGCAGCAAGGCAGGGAGATAGATTAAAAATCCCCCCAAGCCCAAGATCATGAAAGGCTAACAGCGGAAGAGATAAACATTGAAAGACTGCAGAAGGGCCCCCTTGTGCAGGATAACAGCACTTGTAGGAACAGGGATGTGGCATCTCAAGCTATTGTAATGGCTAAAAGTGAAGGAATAGATGGCCCCCTTTGGACGTGAGTGCCAGACCACTGCACGCAGCCCGAGGAAAAAAGGGCAGGTATTCCTTAACCTCAATGTAAATCTCGCAAGGGCTGAGCCTGACTGTACTAAGACAGCCGGAAGGCAAGGAGGGGAATGGGTATGACACAGCCAGGAGCCCAATCCGCGCTCAAAAATAGGAAATGTCACCTTTGGCAAACAATCGATTTTCCCAATCTTTTCTTTAAATAATTTTCCCCCCCCCCCCCCCCCATCCGGGTACCCTCGTCTGGCAGACATGTCGCCCGCGGGTTGGAGTCGTCATTTCAGGAAATGAGAAATTCCCCAACGAGTCGGCAGGCCGGCCAGTCTGGGCACTGAGGAAACGGTTTTTGGAGCAGAAATCCCGTCCAGGTGCTTTTTATAGGTTTGCCGTGATTTTTGGGGGGAGGGGTTGTCAGTGGGTGAGCTGAGGAGAGAGCCCCCGGAGCAGAACTGGACCTTTCAGGAGGACAGGAAGTCCATGACGTCCTGATTGGTCACCGCCATCTCCTTTGTCCTCGTTAATGCTCGTTATGGCACACTCGTTATGACACACTCGTTATGCCGGTGGCTACGGAAACGTGTGGCTCGCGTCCTCCTCTGTTTCCGATTCCAGCAGAAGCCAAGGCAGACAGCTGCTTTGGGTTTGCCTCAGAAAAAAAGTAAAAATACACCACAGTGCTCTCGCATTACCCCCCCCCCCCCCCAATAACCCATATGCACGATTCCCTGCTGCCGTGTGCCTTACCTGCTGGTTTGGTTAATGACCCACTGTCTTCTACGGGCTGGTTTTCCACTGCTTTCCGGACACGTCCAGCACTATTCGAGCCTACACGCCCTGACTCTCTCATTTGTTTGTTTTTTTACCACAGATTCTCAAATGCTAGTGAAAAATCTTGGAAGAGGGTAGCCCAGCAGCACTGCAGGAACAAGACCCCCCCCCCCAACAAGGAGCAAACCTTCAATTATGCATGAGGGCGCATTAGTTTTCGAAGAAGTGCACAGCGCGGGTCACGCAGTCCAGACCCAGCTGCTCCTGCTCTCTGCCACTGGGAACGCTGGGAAACAACAGAACTTACCAGCCAGTGCCAATGCTCCCTGTTATATAACCTGACCAGTCAACACCAGCAATTATTATGTTTGGCAGAACTGTTGTATCTTAGGGACAGGGGGCCACGGAATGCTCTACCATTACCATACAGAGTGGCTAAAAATCACTTAATGAGGCAATTATATTAATAATAATATATTCATATAAAAAGCTGATGGAAATCACCATACCATCTCCCAGAGCTGCTTGCTGGTGGCCTGCACCCACTACACAAATAAATTATCTCCAGAGAAAAATACACCAGCTAACAGTGAGTTGGCATTACGGGTGTGTGTGTGCATTAAGGAGAGAAGGCCTCTCACTTACCTACTGCACACAATGTGCACTAGGCCACATTAATCACTTATTCTTACTAATTTGCTACATTAATCCTGATCCTCCCTAACTGCAGAATATTGTATATTATTTAGGCAAGGCACACACACACACACACACACACAGACACGCACAATTTGTATTCATATCTTTGTGGGGACTCTCCGTTCATTTCTATGAGCTGTCACGCCCAGTCTTCCTACCCCTCCCGTTTTCTCCCTAGCAGGGCTAACGAGCCACACCTGCTGCCAGTGGATCACCCTCCTGTGGATCACTCCAGCTGCCACCTGTTTGCCCCCCGGTCAACCCTGCATAAGAGTGCCTCCCAGTGTTGTGCTCCCCAGTCTGATCACTAACATTATCCCCTGTGTGTGCCTGTAGTTTCCTGAACCCTTTGTTTTTCTCTTGTTGGCTCCCTAGAGGAGAATAAAGCTCCCCTTTGTTTGCCCCGACCCTGGCACTCGTCTCTAGTCCCTTCCGGCTGTGACATGGGCATCCCCCTAATCCCAACAATGAAAACTTTAACCCCTACTCAGCCCTAACCTTAACCATAAGTAACCAAACAAAACTCCAGAAGACTTCTGGCATTTCTAGTTTTTTGATTGCAGTCCTAGATTTTTTTTTATATAAATGAGTTTCCCCTTGTTGGGATGGGAAAAAGGGTCCCCCCCCCAACCCTGGAGATGTACAGCTACAGTGCTGACCACTGAGACACTGTACCACCTACAGTATGTGTTTCATTGAATTTACGCCCATGTTTTTCCTGGTTATTTCGATTATACACACATCACAGTGTCCCAGGGATTCTCGCACATTTAAGGGTCACAGCCCCCAAGCTGTGCAATTCCTTCAGAGTCTTCATCTCCAGGAATCATGTCCTCTCCCCGTGTTCTGCTACCCCTCCTTTCCTGATCAGTGACATTTCGTCCATTATTTTTACCGTGGTTTGTTACGTATTCTTGTATGTATGTCTTTTTTTGTCCATGTTAGTTGTGATGTTATACTTCAGCCATACCTTTGGCTTACCAGTCCTCTGTAAAGCACCCTCGAGCTCATGAAAGGCACTATATGGCATAATAACAACAAGTTAAATTGATAATCACATAAAGTAAAAGCTCAAATGTAACACCTGTGTGCAGAAATGCTCTCTCTACTCTCAGGCTGTGCTCCACAACAATAGGGCCACACAAACACTCCCTCTGTGTCCTCGCTGCTTAATCGGTCATTCAGATAATCAATCTCATTAAGGGAGCGATTGATTGTGTGGATGGAGAGGCTGCAGCTTTGGCCAGAGCACCTGTGGTTTCTGCAAACGCCTCGACTTGATGACTGCACCATCGCCACAGCAAAGGAACATACGGTCTCACAATTGAATAAAAAAAAAATGGCTTAATTCATATTTTAGATTTATACAGCTGATCCTTTATTTTCATTTTTTGTGCCTTTCCCTGCCACCCCTTCTTATTATTCTGTTCATTTAATTATTCATATGGTGGGCAAATTCTGACACGGAGTGATGCAGTACGAATACATAGATTTTATTAATTTTTCATTATCCCCATTCTCTGGTTATATTTTTTTTTAATTTCAGCTGAACATAGCAGCAAGTAACCAAAAGCAGCAAGTAGATGTTTAGTAATCACTAATGCTTTAGAACAAAAGGCTGCATTTCCTCCTTGAAGAGAGCAGCGATTTACCTGAGCCCAATAAAAATACATAATTGTACATTTTCAGCACATGTACTTGCTTTAATTTTGTATTGTCTTCTCCCAGCCATTTCTGGGAGAAATTTCCCACTTTAATTAAAAGTATCTGAAGAAGAATACCTTTCTACATTAGGCATGGCTGGGAAAAATGAAGTATTTCTCTAATTACTACAAAAGGGTCTTTTTTTGGTCGGGGAAGAATGGAAAACTTAGTTCATAAATGGTTAAAAACAGCAAATGTTACTTACATTCCATAATAATGAAGGAATGCGAAAATACAAATTGCGTCACACACTGATAAAAAAAAAATTTGCGCTAGCACGATAAATGTCGACTCGTTTTAATCAGAAGTCATTCAAAAGACCTTGATCAGCAAGAACAGGGATGCCATTAAAGGCATTAATATTAAATCAATTCAAGAACAGAACTGTATCTTAATTCCATGAAAAACCAATTCAGTACTACTGACAGGTTTCACAGGGTTAGGGTTAGGGGTTAGACATAAAATATCACATAAAATATTATTACAGACCGGAGCCCGTTATCAAAGCTGTACAATCACTGCACATTAGCAAAGTTCATTTTGGGTTAATAAACCCTGCTAAGATGTTCAGAGCTAATGTTCACCAGAAAAACAAAGTAATGCCTAAGTGCATGTTCACGGCCCTTCGCCCTACGCGGGTAGATGATGTTGATTACGTTAATGGGTACTAGCGACTAAGGCAGGAACGATTTCCGAGCTAATTTCTACCCGCTCTCCGAATCGCTAATCGCCAGTCATCGTTTTGCCAAAACAGCATTCCACGTGTGCTCCCAAACAACTTCTACATTCGTTAATGGTCGAGGAAGTCCTGATGGTGGTGGCCTAGTGGTATGAGGCTCTGGTTATGAACCAAAAGGTTGCCAGTTCAAATCCCGTCTACCACCATTAGGTCCCTGAGCAAGACCCTTAACCCTGAGTTGCTCTAGGGAGATTATGATGGGGTAATGTGAGTCACTCTGGGTAAGGGTGTCAGCTAAATGTAAGTCATAGAGTAGGGGCGTTAATGGAGGACTGTAATAAACACATGGAAGACCACACCTGTAAATTTGGCAATTATAGTTTTAATTGCTGAGTCACACAACATCCAGCCCTAGGAAATAATAGCCGACGGACTGGCCTCACTGCGTCAATGAACGCACAGTAAGGGGCGCAGAACTTTACAGGGGCCCCCGAATACAAAGTTATATAATGGGGGGGCCGAGGTGACATTTTATTAAGGGGCCCAGAATTCCTAGCTATGGCCCTGACTGCAATGCATCGGAAATGCATGCATCTGGATGCACAGTGTCTAATGCTACTGAATGCTGTTGGTTTAAGTCCCAGGAGACTGTGCTATAGTACCCTTGAGTAACGGAGTTAACCTGAAATGTTCCAGTAAAATGTCTAGGACTACAAATAGGCCACTTTAAGCCGGAAAGCACCTTTGAGCAACTAAATGTTACATCCAATTCTGCCAGTGAGACCCCATACACTGTGGCATTATAGGGAGCTCTGATTTACACAGAGCAAAAGCTGTACCCTTGTGCTCTAAAAGCTTTTTCCTGGAACGAGCTGGCTTGGCTAAAGTCAGACAGACGGCCCTGTGAATTCTCATAATCTGGGAAGCGACGTCCCACCAGCTGCGAGCCAGTTCAAACGGCAGCACGGGATCACAAACGGGTACATCAGACGCACGAAGGATGGGGGGGGGGGCAATCACATAATGACCGACCTGTAGTCAAGGCAGCGAGAATTGGTAGCAGCCAGGCTCTCCTGCGCAGGGTCACAGAGCGTGCCACACTGGTCTCGGCACATAGGCTAATGAAGACACAGCAAGCTTGTGTGTGTACAGCTCAGCAGGTTACCACGCCGGGCCTGAAATCCCAGGGTAACTTCGCAGCTAAGCACTTGGGCAAGACCCTTAACCCCCAATGGCTCTAGGGACGGTCTGAGCCTGCGTTCTCAAACACGCATAAAAGCATCTACAGCGTAAGTACAGACTGTCTGCGACTTATGACTGGGTTCTGTTCTGACAGACAGGCTGCATGCTGGAACTGGCATATAGCGTGAAAACAACTCATTTTGTAATTGAAATGCATTAAAAACATTTTAAGTCTTTGACCTTAAATAGAGCGAGAAAGCAGAAGTCCTAGCCATCCAAACATGACCAGCCCACACTGCTCTGTCCTCTTTCATATGCCTAAGATCTCCATCCTGTCAGGCTGGCTGTTCCTGGCTGTCTGGGATGAGGAGGTGCTGCACATACCACAGGCAAACACCAGCAGACATTTCCGACACTCCAGAGTTTTTAGACATTTTTATACATGACTTTTTAGTTTGTCTTATGCTTTTATTATCATTAATCAATCATATACTTTACTTTCCCATGGTAACTATCGCACGGCACGCAGCGCGCACTAGGTAAGGTAGCTCTGCAGGGTTTACGGCCGTGCAAAACACGTTTTCACATACATTTACTTATTTATTTCTCTTAAATTGGGACAGTCTGTAAGATATATTGTGGTATAACGTTTCCCTGCAGTCCGGTCATTTATGGTTGGCCGAACGTGACACCCAGGACACTCGATTGTCACAGCGGATGGAGAGCGTTCCAGGTGGCGCGTCAGGTTAGGGCTGAGAATTCAGCATGACAGTGGGCAGCGAGGTGGGCGAGCAGCATCGGCACACGAACGGGACGGATCCAGATACCGAAGTGGGGCAGCGTCTGGAAAATGCGAGGGGTGTAAACGTAGCCACTAATAGACCGATACAGGCTTTCTTATAGAATTATATTGAAAAAATAGAAAGAAAAAAAAACAAATGACCTTAAACAGCTCATTTCTTTCACCAAATGCCAGCCCGTCCCGTAAGTGGAGACAGGTAATTACCATTGCTCCGTACTGCCACACAGCCACTGACAAGAGTCCGGGAGACTAACTTACTGTTCCTCTGAAGAGTATAGAGGGTTTTTTTTTTGTTTTTTTTTTTTTTAGAATCCGAGGAATCAAGCGCCACAAAAATCAATACCGGGAGCCTGAAATCATCTCAAAGTTGTAAGGCTGAAAGCGTTTTAAGCCGGGCAAACTCATCATGAAGAAATCAAAACTGCGACAAGCAAATCCACTGATTCCATCACTTAGGCAGTAATCACCGATTTCTTTGCTTCTGCAGTTGTTAATCGAGCGGTTTCCATGCCAACAGGAATCAAAATCAGGAAACCTATCATTCAGCGATATCCTGCACGATCGGCTGTTATATTATTACCGTTACCGTCGCAGAGGGTGCTCCATTTGTACCGAGTTCACGCTCCAGAGGCGCGCAGGTGTGCCGGAATAGCTCACCTAATACAACATTATTTTAAAACTGCACATTTTAAACTTGTATGAAAAGCAGACCCGTTGGACTGTATTTATATACACAGCAGTTCTGTGGTGGGCACAAAACGCAACAGCGATTAACGTTGCAGCGGTGTAAAGACGCCTCGTCAATTGAGATCTGTATTGTCTGAATCGGTTATTATAGGTTTTAGAGGAGAAAAGATCCTTAAAGATACTCCTGTCTCCGAATTGTGTGATCTCGCGCTCATGTACTGCAGGTAGTCACGCAAAGTAGCAGCGCCAACCTTATCATGGCAATGATTTCCGAAATATAGCACAGGGGAAGGGTCTTTAACATTCATAAAGGATACTTTATTGTCTTTGCTCTATGATGCTTTTGGGAAAAGCCTCACACAAAGTTGTCCTTTTTGCTAGCTATTGTAGCAATGGTCAGGACTTGATCTGAGGTAGCTAACTAGCAAAGTAAAAGCAATGTTAGTCATTAGCAATGTTACATGCATGTAAATGAGTATGCAGACCTATCTCGAACTGAAAATGTCACAGCAGCTAGCTGACCATAGTTGGTGACACTGTATATCTGTCAACATATTGATATCGGCTGAGATGTGTTAAAAATCAAGATATAAGCACTGGTCCAATGTTCCAGTATTGGCTGATATATAATTAAACCTGGTCAATATTCAAAGTTAGCTGTACCACAGCTAGAGACACAACTACTAAAACAATTTAGATCATTGCATTGGATGATCGCCCATTTTCCGTAGTGGAGGACGAGACATTCCACTGGTTTATCCACCACAAATCCCAAAATACCAGCCCACGACATGTTTCTGATTCATTATTAAATCTGGCCTGCTGACCAGTCGGTCACAGAATAAAAAACACACCATAACATCATTCCCCTAATCTGCCTCGCAGCACTCCCCCATTCTATTTGGGAAGTGCCTCAGAGGTTAACTGGTCATTGGTATCGGTTTAGACAACAGAAACCAAATTAGTGTAGCTGTGATTCTGTAGGCAGAAACCAGGAAGATCTGCCTCCGACCTTCAGCAGATATTTCATTTGGAGGTATTTCATCTGCGGTGATCTTTCGGTTTCCACTCTGCATATTTATTCAAATGAATATTCAGTAACGCGGCTCCATTAAGCCTCTCACAGGACTTGATCTGGCAACCCTTCTGACAGGAAGTACTTAACCACTCCGCTCGTTCCCGACTTAAAGTGTGACTGATTGGCTGATCCCTGCCTCTGGTGTTTCCTCAGGTTGCGGGGGCTGTGTCAGCAGCGGGGCTGCGTCAGCCCACGTATCCGCTGCTTTCCTTCAGTTCTGCAGATCCACAGATCATTCCAGGGAGGTCAGGCTGCATTAGTGGTCTGAGAGACGCGCTTTCCCGCAGCTGGATCGCAGCCACCACCACCATAAATTCCCGCTGGTCGTCAGCAGTCCTGTCAGACCCTTCTGACATCATTGCTGCTTAACCTACCGATTTACACCAGCCCCCAAAAGGCAGCCTCCGTGTCCCCACCTGCCGCAGAATGCCTGCAGAAAATCCCTGGCAGCATCAACCGCTTCACGCACCTTGCATCACGACCTTGATTAAACCAAGCCTTCAAAGGGCTGCGCATTACATATTTTAATATACCGTAAATTTGAGAGTTTCTAGGTGCTATTTGATGGTGTCTTTTGCCTCGAGCTTTCTGCCCACGTTTCCTTGCAAACCATAACAAGGGATAATCAGCCAAGAGTGCGTGGAACCACGTGGCAGGCAAGACCGAGAACCAGCTCAGCGAGCATGCCACAAAGTTCCAGAAAGGTACAAAGGTGACTTATCGGACCAAATAATGAGACAGGCGACTGACAGGTAACTCGATAGGGCATGACACAAATTTCACTCAAACACAGGCATTATACCAATACACTATAGCAAGGGGTTGGACTCCATTTCCCAGAGGGCAATGCAGTGGCTTCAAGAGAAATGCCGGTTTCTCCTGCCCAGTCCACATTCCCCCACCCCCCGAAATGATTAAATCAGTATTTCTCAATCTCCTGGAGTACCACCTGCCAGAAAGTTTTCACTCCAGCCTGACCTAAATTAGCATCACATGTGTTAATAGCCTAATAATGAAGGTGGTAGGTTGTGGGTTTGACTGAAAACTGCAGGTGGTACTGCAGGAGCAGGATTGAGAAAAACTGAATTAAATAATTCTTGGTGATGGAGAAAAGCTGGAAAAACCCCCCCAAAAAAACACTTTAGGGCTGTCAGTGTGTTAGAAAATCTCTAGCATTTCTAACTTGATGGAAATCACCAAGTCATTCATCTCTGCACAAAAAGGAGAAATCATTAAATAAATTATAGACAGCTTCAGTTCGGGCAATTGCCGTAGGCTAACAGGGATGAGTGTGTCGGCGCTGTGGAGATGCAGCGCTTAGAGGTCCATCAAACGGCAGACCTCCAGAGGTCAGTGAAATCCTGTAAGAAACTGATGAGTTCTCACGAAAGTGAGTGACATTTCCAAATGTGCCTGGACTGACTGGAGAGGCTGGAATCAGGGTAATATGTGGCCTGGGTGAAGCAACACTGCTTTACCCCAGCAACAGGCTGCAGCTTCATCCATCAGGCCAACATGACTTACCATTTGGCTCAGTGGTCTAAGCCTCTATGTCTGCGAGTAGAAGGTTGCTGGTTGGAGCCTCAGCAGGAAGTTTCGCTACTGTATTTCATGTGTGCATCTTTGTAATCAGTATTATGGCCGACTCTAGCTGCGGAAGCCCCCTGTCGATGTGCATCCCCTATAAAACACAGTCACACGTAAGCTGCGGACACAGATAAATCATGGGGTAACTGGGCTGTTCTGTACGTCCCATTGGCATATCAAGGACGTCACCTTTTCCCATTTTCAACCAATTTTTATCAAAAGAAATCTGCTGAGGGGAACAGTGGGCTGAATAACACTCAACGAAAAACAGGTATCCGTTACAAAAATGCTGACAATTTACAGTGATTTTTTGGTACAAGTAACAGGTGATGACGCACCGACTTTCTAAGACTAAGCCGAAGAGGACAGTCTACACCTGCTGATTTTTTTTTGTGGGTCTATACATCAAATTGTCCTTAATGTCCTATATTGAGACTATTACTGTGCTCAGATCGATTTATCTCCCTTAGATCATTCTCTTATCTAACTGCAGTTACAAAATTGCATGATGGGAGTATTGAATCCTTTGACCACCTGAACCAACAATTATTTGACTACAACGCTTGCTGTCTACTTTCCTGCCCACTTGAGTTTATATATATATATATATATATACACACACACACACTCACCTAAAGGATTATTAGGAACACCATACTAATATGGTGTTTGACCCCCTTTCGCCTTCAGAACTGGCTTAATTCTATGTGGCATTGATTCAACAAGGTGCTGAAAGCATTC
>JAODKN010000115.1:952862-983302 GCA_026774425.1 Petrocephalus zakoni
CCCCCCCCCCCCCCCCCCCCCCCCCCCCCCCCCCCCCCCCCCCCCCCCCCCCCCCCCCCCCCCCCCTGTGCGACATTTATTGTGCTGAAACTGCGGAACACAACAGATCATCTAACTCCGCCTCCTGAGATGGCCACGCCCCCATCACGTCAATCTCATGCACTGATAAGCCATTCACGCAGTCAGGCCATCTTGCAGAGACCAGGGCTCTTCAGCTGTTTAAACGTTACAGCCCCCCCTATGATGTAACTCTGTGTAATATTTTCACCGACCGTGTGAAACTCGAGGCTGCTGCCTTTTCCCTGGCTCTGTGCAGGAATGTAAGAATAATAATAAGAAGAAGAAGGTGAATAACTCCCAGCATCCCATCAGTCCCAGATGTTACATTATGTAAAGAAAACCCCATAGAGAGGCTTTACTGCTCACAGATATTGAAGCAGTAAACAGCATATGAATTAGAATGGAGACATCACAAATGAGTGACTGGGGAAATAAAGATATGGGATGGAAGCAGTTAGGAAAAGACCCTCACGGAGATCTTAAGTGTCTCCTGAGGAAAGGAGATGTAAAAAACTTATCTAAGAACTAGATGAGATCTATGTTTTAGATCCATATGAGAACTTCAATTCTGAAATCCAGGGAGTGGTGTGTGGCTCAGTGGGTCTGGCTGCTGTGCCTGTGATCAGAAGTTTGCTGGTTCTTCAAGCTGCTGGCTCCATCTCCCTGCCAGAAAGTGATGCCTACAGCCTACAGTGCTTTGACTCATGGCTCGCGGAGAACCTGGAAATTACATTAAAGGGGGGCTTGGTATCTGGACCACAATGTCACATATATTTAGCAGATGCCTTTATCCAGAGTGTGTACATTTTTGAGAAAGCAGAGTCAGAGAATCCCTGGGGCAATCGGGGGTTTACGGACCTGGGCTCAGAGGCTCAATAAAGAATCACTCTACCAATGCTGGGATTTAAACCAGCAGCCTTCCGATGAGAGGCACAGCATCCCAACCTGCTGAGCCATACACCACCACCACCCCCCCCACTCTGCCTTTATTTTATTAAAGCTGCGCAGATTAATGGCGTTTCAGTCCGAGTCTGACACGTCCGCCCTTTCGCGCGCCGCAGTCATTCTGCATTTACAGCAGAACAGGGCATCCCTTAAAAAGTCCTCCTCAACATTTCCGTCATTAACGTAGTCACCTTAGCTATTGCTCTGGGATTCCAGCATCACGATCCTAAATGACCTCAAGAACACATAAAAGACTGAAACGTGTATATTTATACCTGCATTAATCCCTCTAAGGTCAGCGGGCAAAAACAAAAATGAAACATAAGCTTGCAGATCTGTGCTGATGTATTATTTATGACAGCCCGTCCAGGAAGGCGGTTTGATATAAATGTTGACAATGGAGAGACAAAGTGAAACATTCTCGTTTATCATTCGAGCCTAAATCCTAATGCCTTTATATCACACTTAGTGCCACACTGGTACCTTCTGCTTGTTACCGCATCTTTGTGGGAATGGGGATGATGGTTTCCTGGCCCCGATGCCAAAACAGGTCACGTCCAGCATCCTCAAGACAGGGTTAATTTATTACATCTTTTTATTTGGTCTGGACTAAGTTTTGAAAAGTTTTTGGGCCTTTAATTCTTGCCCATCATTCCAGGCGCACTCATAAACTGTGAACAACGCCGGATCATTTTATGCCGTGATATACTTGCATATGCCGCCATCTTGGACTGGGTCGGCACCGAACCCGCAGCACAAAAAAAAAATCAAACCTGAACCTCATTCATCTAGGAAATGTGTTTAACTACGGGGGCAGAGCGATCAGTAACACGTTACTGCTCAGTCCAATTAATGGCCCTGGGCACCGGCAGGCAGCAGCCAAATGTAGGGAAGCTGATTGGCCCCCTCCCCTGTCACTCACGAAGTCGAAACTTATCATTGGCTAATGATAAGGTCAGCCGCTCTGTATGAATTCCCTTAGAATTGCCCCTTGCTGGTGGCCTTGGAGAGGGCAGCTGCCTTCCCATCATTCCCTACAGACCTGGTCCCCAGAGGAAGGCTGTCACGGCAACGTCAGTGGGCAGATCCTCCCCTGGAGACATGCTGTCATTGCACCAGGTGAAGGAGCCCGCAGCCTTGCCAAATTTATCGGACAGGATGCATGGAAAAACCCAACCCAAGGTCTGAAGGCTGGCTGGTCTTTTATTAAGCTCATATGTTACTGAAGAAACCCCCCCCATTGATATCCATCTGGGACCTCGTTTGCAGGTGCCGGATCCACATCGGTAAATTTTAACGACCCGTGCTTGCGGGGCTCAGTCTCGGACCTTGGGAACCTCAGCGGCCAGTTAATGGCCCGGTTCTGCTAATCAGTCTCCAACAGAGCTCCTGGGAGAGCAGCGAGCCTGACGGACCCCTGCTGGTCTCGGGGGACGGGGGGGACTCTGAATGTGTAGGATCAGCTAAAACGTCACATGCAGTCTATGCCCATGGCAGCCCCCGGGGAACAGGCACACGTTCGTGTATGTACACATAAAATCAGAATAACATGCATGCTCACACTTGGTCCTCACAAGTAAAGCAAAACCTGCACACAAAACAACACACACACACATCCACTGAATGGGGTTCACTGTGCTCCAGGCATTCTTCAGCTCAAATCAGGGAATTTCACCGACAAATCAAATGCCAGCACTAATAAATTTTGAGATTGTCTGTGTCCCCAATGTGGTTGGAAAGGTTTATTAAAAAAAATAATAATATTTGAGTGCTGAAAATATTCTCCTCATCAGACTGCTCTCCTGATTAGAGTTTGCATATTACATGAGCACTGTGTAAATATTATTACGTGTATAATTAATCAGCCCTCTCCTCCAGGGGGGGACAAATCAAAGCTGAACCGGACGGAGGCAGAAGGGATAATACGGACCTCGGGTACCCACCCCCCTAGCTTGAATGCCATAATAACTGCTCACCTGTCTTCCCAGCCATGGAAGTCAGCTTGAGATGGCACTCTAGGGAACAGGAAGGCAGATGGAAGAAACCGGCCAGCAGTTGGTTATGGGACTGGGAGGAGAAACCTGATGTTTTGGAGCCGAGAGGTTGTAAGTCAATGTCAGTCAATGCTTACAGACTGTCAGAGTAGCACACGCAACACCCAGCCATCCTGGTCCCACCACCACTGCCACACGCATTGCAGAAGACACCCGCTAACATGCTAGCACCAACCACGAGCTGTTAGGATAGCGCTGTAGGGGGGAATGAGAGACCACGGTATGGCAGGTTGCGGGTGACAGACATCCAGCAAAGGTGGCAGGACTGATGAGCCCCACAAGAACAATCCAGGTGCCATTGTGTATTGGGTTGGACAGGAGGGCCGTTAATGCCACAACAGGTGGGGACAGCCAGCTCCTCCCATAATGCAACAGTACCTCCTGAGTCAATCCTAAAACCTGTCACTTTGATAATGTCACACCGTAATTAATCAGAAAACTCTTTTTATATTTACCACCTCCTCACAGTATAATTATGAAGTTATTACACTCTATTTAAACTCGTCTTAAAACATGGCATGCAGAAAGATAGGCAAACAAATTATTTTTGGACAACTGGATGTGTCAGCTGTCATTTTATTTGCAGGGTGCCGGATTATCTTCCATCTGCCATTCACCACTCAAGTGTTCTGGTTCATGCAAAGGTGTTTCTGATCTCAGGGGCAGACTTTCTGAGAAAAATAAATATTCTAATCACCTACAATCAGATTTCCATCACTTAATTAGCAATTTGATATTCTTCTTACTCGGTAATGGGGTCATAACATTGGCATTCTTCTTTTTTTCCGGCATCTTAATTGACAAAGTCACAGATAATTGTGAAGAAGTAACAAAAAGCACAAATGTAATTATGGAGGTCACACCACACTTCAGTCTTGGTCACATCCATGATTTTTAACTCTTCACCTTTAATATTCTCCCTTTCCATGACTGACTTGTTCATGGGGCCGGTCTCTGGCTTCTCCCGTTTCCCCCTAATGTCCAAAAACATGATGGAGTTAGGCTTAAGGAAATAATTACGATAATACAGTATACCACGGTATTTTTGGGTATACAGTCGTCCCTTCCAAATCGCAGGGGTTAGGAGTGCAGGTCCCATGCGATCGGGGAAAACCCCCTAAGATTTTTCGGTCCGCTTCGCCGAGCGGCACAAAAAAGAAATGAAAAACCCGAAATACGAATATCACTGCGAGTGAGGCAGCCGTAACACGCTTGGCGTCTTCAGACCCAAGACTCTACGTGCATTTTATGCATTTACAAGTTACTAAACTTTTTGTGTGTCTGCGACGTTCGCAAAACTCCCAACAAATTCCCATTTAATTTCTCATGCCGACCCTGTGATATATTAAAACCGCGATGGAAAAAGTCGCAATGCAAAAGGGTAGACTGTACTGCGGCATATTGAAATCTTGTCAGTTTCCAAGGAGGCTGGGGGGAGTGGTCCCCCATGAAAAAAGGATGCAGCATTGTTCTGACATTTAGCATACCAATCATGATGGCATACCCTGGGTTAATGCACGTGCGTGCAACAGAAATCGGCTGTGTTCGGCGTCATTCCATACATTTATCATACTGTTGGCCAAAGGTGGCCAATTGCATTTTGTCAGGGTCAGGGGGTAGGGTTATGGTTAGGGGTTTGGGTTACTTAAAAATGGCAGTTGTACTGTACGGAGGCGTACTTATAAGGAGCCGGTATGCCATTCTGATAAGGTATGCTAAAATGTCAGAACACCCCCTCTGCCCTCCCTGCCAATTGTAATCGGCAAAATTTCAAAATAGCGTTGCTATGTCAAAATACCATATTCTTTGGTATAATGTCTGGACGTTATGTAAAATCTGATACCACCTAAGTCTGGATGGTGTGCCGTGGTGCTCGATACAGGCTGTGTGTGCGCCTTCTACCCTCCCCTCCGGAGTTCACCTGCCTCGTTCCCCACGTACTCTGGAATAGACTCTGGGCTCACCGGGACCCTAAACTAGATAAATGGTATGGAAAATAAATAGATGGATGTTTTCACCATTTAACCTCCGCACTGCTAGGAGGTTAAATTAATGAAACATTATTCTTGCATATAATTACTAGTTCTTCGATCCTAATTTGACATTCACGGTGTCGGCCCTGTGATTAGATCGAAAACCCTGCATAAATTTACCTCCTGACACGATGTACACTCGTAGACTGGGATGTTTATGCATATCGATGATAAGTATTGTTTTTTTCCCCAGTCAATTCAGATACCCGTCTGAGCATTACTTGCTGCAATACACAGATAAGATGAAAGTCTAAAAATCAGGGAAACAATCTTAATTAGGTATAATCACTGAAAGAACGTTTGTATTTTTGTTATCCGTTTAACATTTGAAATATTATAGATTTAACTAGTAAGCCAAACTAAATGTTTACACCTTATAATTTACATATTAAATAAACCACAAATCATCTACTGAAGACTATATAGCATACTGCATCAAGGCTATATAGAACAAATGTCAGAGTAATGTAACTACTTGAAACAAATAATCAAACAATAACGGAATGCTATGGTTCACTGCTTTTTTATTTGGTAGTTCTCCGTAAATATTAATTCCGCCCGACACGTATCTAGCGCCGGACTTATAGCTTTACTGGGATGTGTAGCTAAAGCGCTCCACCGCGCGCGGGCAGACCCCAGTGTGCCGCGAGCTGGATCCCGGGTTCCGCCGGATCGCCCCTCATCCCCCATTTGCGCTCTTTAGCCTAGCTTCCCGCTACCCACCTCTTACACGGGTCTTCAGCAAAGTGCAAATAAACTGCTGTTTGAACAAACGTCACGAGCATAATCACATTTCACCAAAAGTGGTAACCGGAGGTCCTTTAATTTACCAACAATATGTGCCACAGGACACCACCTTCGGAAATAGCTAACAAAGAAACGTGACTAGACTTCCTAACAGACGCATTTCCTCATTTAAAATTGATGAATTAGCATTACTGATTTGCATTAACCAACATTAACAGTCTCTGAACAATCAAGCGGACTTGCGTGTTTTACATATATTCATTCTAAGATACAGCTATTGCATTTTAAATATTCACAATCATCAAATTACATTAATAACCAGAATGCATTCATTGGCAGGGACTGGATAGGTAGCTGGAAGACGGATAATAGATGGATAAACGAGATAAAAGCCTGTTTCTATGGAACACAATTCAAAACTATCACCCTCAACAAAAATGTTGTGTACTGGCATTTAAACCATGCCGGGCATTACATTAATGTCAAGCAGGCCTAATTAACTTCAAAAACTCTGTTGTGGTGACTGAGTTCACCTTTGCTAGCAAGAACACACTGTTCATGTAAAAAGAATGACCTTCCCTTCAAACAAGCCTTGAGGCGTTAAGATCACCGTCAATCTCCCAAAGAGGTCTTATCCTCCTAAAACTGCTACAGGCCATTCTGGTTTTTGGAACGAGTCATGCTAAATCGAGGGGGAAAGCGACTGGATACCGGTAACTGGCCCCCGTCTTCTCTAAAACAGGACAGCCAGCGCAGCGTCGTTAAACTTTCATAAACGGAAGCATTGTCTGCATTTATGGATAAAACACTGACCAAAAAATAATAATAATAAAATAGTGGAACATGAATTAAGAATCAAAGCACTGTGCATAAAAAAACCTTCATAAATACTTTAAGGCCATTAAATTCAAAGCGTCCATTTAGTTATATGATAGGGAGCGCTACAATATTTAACGGGGGATTCTTTGGGTGATTAAAAATATATAATGTACCAAATGGCAGTCAACACTTCAGATATGCGCTTCGAGGAAAGCGCCTGCTAACTGAAGACTACGGGAGCGGATTGCCATCTCCATAATGTAACAAGCACATTGGTGCCACACATTCATCTCTTTGCTGGATGCCAGCATTTATGAACTTCCCATTCTGCCCTAATTTTTCCCTTCACCTTTATTCCCAGCACTGAGGAACGTCGCATGAACCCGGCAGAATGCATGCAGCGGACTGGCCGAAGTTTAAGCCCAAAGACGCGGAGCGAAACGGCACGTTATTGGGACCTCTGCAGCAAAACGGAAACTCTGCCTTTTCCGAGGAGGGTCCGGCACGTAGGCAGAGCCGACCGTATCGATCGATTCAGACCCGGATCCACCGTCTTGACAGGGGTCCAGCTAAGTCGGGGAGAAGCCTGTCAGGGGAGGGATGTCGATTTCGGAGAATGCGGTGCCATCATCTCATCGGGGGCCCAGCGGTGCCGGGCGCAGTGTTAGGAGAGCTCCCACCAGGGGCAGTGGCCGTGAACTCAGCGAGTGGCCTCAAATCAGCCCCCCACCTGACCCTCCGACAGAAAGTGTGCTTTAAAACGGAGAAAACTTGACCTCTTTATGTCTGTTTTCCCGGGTTTTAAAATTCAGGTTCATTAAAGCGGAGCACATACAGTCAGCGCATATTTTGACAACCGCGAGATTGAGAAATGATATATTGTAGGTAATCTTAGCATGAACGATGAGTGGTTTTCGCCTACTTCCGACGATTAGTGATTAAGGGAGGAGGAGGGGCACGGTTTTGGTCTCCCGCAGAACCATTTCTGACAGGTACTTTGGCAACAGCGTTGGTGCAGTCAATTGCAAACAATTAGCTAAAATAATTGAACTCAAATTAACTGAGGAACCTTCCACTTGATTAACGAGGTGTGTCCGCACCATCTCAGTCCACTTCTGTTGTCGATGAAATTGCTGGGTGTTCTCCGTCCGCCAGAGCGACATTCAGCGATGCATAATTCAAAATGTCAGATTATGGGTTTTTAAAATTATACTTATTTCATGTCCTTCATTATCTTTTGGCAATTTCGCTTGCGAAATGGGAATATTAATCCAAAACACACAATGCATTGAAAACATGCCGCAGGAGATGATCCGAATGGCCGTGATTAAAAAGTAAATATAAAGAGAGGGGGAAAAAATCCATTTTTACTTTACAAATTTTCTATTGATGCACCATTGTGCTCTTTATTAATGGAAAGTCGGTGAGACATGGTAGTGTTGATATAGAACATAAGACAGAGAATCTGTCTTTCACCATAGGAATAACAAAATAATTGGACATAATTTACCTACCACGCTACTTATTCTTGATTTTTTTCCATGATGTGAGAAGGTTTTAATAACCATCTGGCCTGCAGATATCTGCGGGCCAGATGATCATTAGGGCAGGGTTGGAGGATGTGGAACTGCGTCACATTAATGATGCACACAGACGCACCGTCCCACAACCTCGTGGGGACAGACCGCAGCAGAGACAATGCACACTCAGAACCGTGCGCACACACGGAGGTCACCCTGAGCGGCAGTGAAGGGGAGGAACATAAAAGCTGCAAAAATGAAGCACTGAAGAATAATTCAATCCAGACTGCTCTTTCCCACCGCTGGAGATGTACCACCCTGCAGAGCTTAGGTATGGCCCTAATATAACACACCTGCTACAGATAATCAGGCCCTTCAGTACCATCTCAGTATTAGGGCCAGCTACGCTAACAATGAGCAGCCCTGATTCAATCCATCCATCTGCCAACCCATCCCTGCTCATCCAGTACAGGGCCTATCCCAGAAAGCCCGAGGCAAAAGAGAGGCACCCTGAGTGGGATCCCAGTCTTTCACAGGACACAGTCGCACACTCAGTCGATGGGCAATTCAGAGTGATCACTTCACACTTTGGCTGCAGTGAGTCTGTAACTGTGTCCCAAGTGACTGCGTGTTTTACTTTCAGGCTAGTAAAGACACTGCAGGTGCTGCAGTGTACAACAGAACCTGGCCCAATACTCAGCTCTTCCTCATCCAATAACATTATTCCCATACACACAATGCTAATATTTAGTTTGATTATGGATGATTTCATGGGGCCCTTCCTGATACTGCAGTTCTTCCTGTACTGGGATCTGGAATTGCAAGCCTAATACATCAGAGAGTCACAATCCACCCACAAGTAACAGGGATACAGGCAGTCCCTGGGTTATGAACGTCTAACTTACAGACAACTTGTACTGACAAACGGACATCCATGAAGCATATTATATACAAAATTCTGGTTAAACACAATGGTCCTTAATAAAGAAAATGCATGCTACCTTCTAAAGCTTGTGGACACCTTGCATAGCCTCAGTGGTTGGTCGGCTCGAGGTGCAAAATGGTACCGTACATGATTCCTTTCATTATCACTGCATTATTATGTGTTTTATTACTGGCCTGACTTGCCTACAAATTTGATTCAAAGAGACTTAGGGAACCTGGGGTCTGCCTGTATATTTGATAAAAGAGAGAATCTCTCATAACCAAGGCACTCCTTAAGTGAAAGTGTCTTATAATAAAGACATTTTAACTTAAGGAGTGTCTTGGTTTGGAGAGTTTTTCCTTCCTTTTTTCCATGGAATCTTTTCCCTTGACACCAAAGAGCACCTGACTAATGAAACATTAAGACTCTTGAATATAGAGCATGCCTAAAACAACCCTCCCAAAACAGGCATAAATTTGCTTCACCAGCCGCAGGTTAATGTAAAGACGCTCATGGGAAGACTTTTTTTTCTTTTGCAATAAGTCTCTAGGCATAAAAGAATAAGGAAAGGGACTTAAAAGACCTTGGGCCTATTTTCATCTTCAAAGGGGCAAGGCGTCCACCGACGAACGAGAGTGAATCTGCAGCAGAGAGGAGAGGCACAATGGAGAAGGTGAGGAGGCTCAGAACAAAGAGGCAAAGTGAAAGTGAAACAGGGTCCTGCGGTCAGAGGAGGCGGGTGAGGCAGAGCCTCACCTGTCATCATGAAAAGCAACAAACAAAGAATAATAAAATAAATAAAATAAAAAACTATCATTAGTATTTGCCTACTGCTTAGACTATAAATGTAATGTATGATTCCAATCATTTAAATCATTTTTTAAATCGAATGGAAATCGCTGGATTTGTGTATTTCCCGTTCAGACAGAGAGAAGCTTAGTCTCCCAGCGTGTGCGCCCTCACTGACAGTGCCGAGCGCGCCTTCTGCTTTCTCACTGCATGTCACCAATGTCATGTTTGTACAGACCTATGTGGCCACGAAAATGCAGGAGGTGAGGCAGTCAGTACCTCTGCCTCACTGAAGGGGGCGCATGTGAGCCCACAGGATTATTATTTCCGGTACGCTGGGTAGTTTTTATTTTTATGTTTTTTGGCTCTCAAAAGAGCCAGTGCCTCACCTGCCAGGAACCTGTCACTGATGTGAAACGGCATAGATAATTTGGTGTGCGGGGACAGAGAGAAGGGCCAGAGAAGAGATTATGGTGAAAATGCCAAAATGACAAAAATTTTAAAGAAAAAAAAGTTCCACTGAAGGACACAAGGGAACAAAAGAAAACCGACATGGGAAATGTGCTGAAATGAGCACTCATGGAACTGAATCCCCAAGCTATACCCAATTATACAGTCTGGCTCTTAAAAAGAAAGTTTCTCACTAATGTAAATTTGAATATGACTGAATATACTGCATTGTGCGATAGTGTCTAGCAGCCTAGCCTTTGCAGCTAGCTAAAGGTAGTAGGTTCGAAGCCGCTCTTTACACCTGGCTGTGCATGGAGGGTCAACACGGCTGGTTAATGCGTGCAGCATTGATGGCCATAAGACACATTAATGTCCAGTGCTGAACATCTGAGGGATGAGGTTAACAAACAATGCAGGAGGCTACACTGAAGGAGAAGAGGACAGGGACATAATAAGCAGATGTCATACTGCGAGTCCCTTTATGGGGTCTGCAGGGAGTACTAGCAGCACAACGCCTCTTAAAACCAGACAGAAAAGAAACATTTACAGGGCGTCCCCTTTCCAGGTCAATGATAAGGGCCGTTTTTCTTTTTAGGAGTTACTGGTGATAAACATGGTTAGGGTGGCGTTAGACACAACCAACAATCCTCAAGAAACTGCACACGTCAATATCTGTATTCGTCTTTTCTGCCAGGACAGCAGCCCTGGCCCAAATTGAACAAATCGATCCGGTGCGTCTGAGAAGTGTAAATGTGGGCCACCCGAGTGCCTTCCCAACGGAGAAGCCTAAATCTCCAAACACTGTAGCTTGACGGCTTGGCTTCGCTGACTGGACCTCGGAGGTACCACACTTGGTCAAGCGCGCGCACGGTACTTCTAGATCTCAAATGGGCCGCCTGCATCGACGCCGACGTCCCAGCGGGTACAAGTGAGCACCACACAACATACAGTTTGCTAAGAGTTACTAGGGGGATCAGTCACACCACTGCTTTAGAACCACATCATCTTCAGAGGACAATTCTCCAGCCAGCAGTTATCGTATATCGTATTTAATGTAATAAGCAAACACGCAGTGCTGGTTACAGGACAATGAGTCATTGTCTTCACAGCAATGTTTATCAGGTCCTATTGAATGTCTCAACCACAAAAAAAAACGCAAGGAACATTTTTGAAAAACGACTCCAGAATGGGTAGCACAGAAGTCATACAAATGACCATCATATACATACAAGAACTGCTGAATTCAGACAGATGCCGCACTCCATTCCACTACTGACCAATCAGAACACGTCGATACTGCTACTGGACATTTTTTATAAAGTATTACTTTTTTAATATGGCTCTGGTTTCACACAACGGAAACCCCAAAGTCATACCAGATGGAAGTCACTTTCCCAAATGTTGGCACATTTCATCTTCTCCGGCCCTGACAGGCAAAATCTCATTTGACCTATTGGCTGCCCGATATGGTTTCACGAGGAGACAAGCTGCTGGGGATGGCCCTGTGCCCCCCCCACCTCCCCTGCCCGCCACCACCGAAGTCTCATAGCAGCGGCTGAAAAAAATCATCTCAGATGGCAGCGACCATCAAATGGACTTTTGACTGCAAATGAGTCAGCGCCGCCGTGTCTCATTTTGTCCATTAGAAAATAACAAATTATCCATTTTAAGGACACTAAAAAAGGACACTAGAAAAAAAATAGATGAACTTTCTGTGTATTCATCATCAATTGGTATCTAGCCCTTGAAGTCTTGTTCAGATGCCCTGCAGTAAACAAACACATTCACCCATATATTTCCCTTGGCTCTCAACACGACGACTGTCACAATCAGCAGCCCTGGGGTGACCTTCTGCGTTCTCAGTGGGGCGGCCCAGGCTTGGACAGAAGTGCACTGAGCCCACTTTCTCAGTGTAGATACAATCCCGATACCCCAACAGATGGCATCGGCCGACGGGAGTACTGATCCGATACCTCTGATAGCCTTTTTTAAAACTAGTAAATAGAAATGGAAAAAAAAAATGCCAAAAAAAGCTTTGTTGATTTGGCAACTAGAAACACACACGGACTGTTCCACCCCGAGAGCACATCTTGTCCTAAGCTTTTTCGAGGCATCTGCAGTTCTGCTTGAATGTCTTCCAAGTGAGTATAAGCGAGTGGTGAACGCTTAAAATGCCCTGCGATTCCTCCCACTAGCAACAGCGTCACTTACACACCGTTGTGGCACTCCTACCCCTTTGAAGATGAGCGCTTCTCGTACACCTTACGCGAGTCAGCATTCAACAGAGCAGGCTACATGTAAAGAACAGAGAGATGCCAGGTACTATGCCGACACCTTACTCCAAGTAATTTTTTGTGAGACGGGAAACACGGATCTGAAAAAGCACAAATGAAGACCCATCATTTCCCAGCACTTGCCTTGGTTATCCATCTGAGGTGGTTCTCATTACCACTCATTCCCAATTTTCGCCTACAGAAGAAAGTATTTTATGCGTCTCCATTAGTCTAATTATGAAAAACCAGACAAAAAAATACAAAAAACTTGCACCCGGGTCTTCAAGTAAATTAAATGGTGTATGGAATTGTACACATATTAAAAGCTGCTGGCAATAGCCAGTTGGTGCAATTTACATATAAGTACGTACTCGTAAACTGTACATATCCTTTTACTTTGATATATTACTTGGGTTGTCATGCTGACGATGGGGAGGTGTGGAGGCCGTAATGGAAACAACCATTTGAAGTCAACAGAAAGAAATGAAAGATCAAAGCAAGTGACTGACCAATTGAGCTGTATTGCTTCCTTAGGCATAACTTCATTAAAAGCCCCCCTTAAAAGACAATGAAGACCTAGCCTTGATCTGCAAGAACAGCCTCTCTACAAATGATATCAAAAAGCACCCATTCAGACACACACTCTCCCAACCCCACTTCACATCCCTCTGAGCCACATGCATGTTCAAGGACGTTAACCTGGCAGGGAATGGTCAACAATGCTCAGAAGCTTCCATTTCTGGCTATGCCGAATGCTGGCCCCAACCAGCCGCAATGTGCCACATCAGCCACAAGGGGGTGGAAAAGAGGCAACACACAGAAGGGGGACTTTAGGGAAACTAGGGGACACAAAATAAGGATTCCTGGGAGAATGCAGCCAATCAGCACCGCAAACGGGATCAACTGACACAAGGTCCTGGCAGTAATTTTCCCTTTTAAGGGTTACACACAATTCAACGTAGAAAGAAATCCGGGGCTGGTTTTGTCAATGAGGAGTAAGGTGGAGAACCGAGATGGGGAGGGTAGTGAGATTATAAGCTTGGGGATTGGTGTGACCCCGCAGCAGATGAGAGGAGATCGGGTAATCAACGTGGCCAACCCCAGCCAACCAGACTCATGCTCCTGGGGCGACCGGAAGCCGTGGCCCCCTCCGTCTCACCCTTAATGGAAATAGCCGTGACAAAAACGGAGCGGGATGTGACAGACACCAAGAGGAAGGACGGCACACGGAAGCAGCGAGGCACGCTAAAGGGCCCTCGAGCCCCCGCGGCGAGCCTCTCCCGGCAGCTGCTCCAAATCAGAAGCAGCCGCACGTCCCTACCACTACCTGGGGAGTCTGGCACCTGCCTGGCAGCACAAAACCATCCAGCCAATCCAGGTCCGGGGGGAAGCCATCCTGCCACAATTCCGGCTCTTTGAAAGGACAGAGCTCAGAGCGCAAAGCAGATTAGATCCAAGAAAGAAAGACAGCGGCGGACAAGGTGCAGAACAAGTATGCGATGACAGCCGGAGAAGCATACTACTATTTTATTGCATTTATATACTGATTGCAAATCTTAGGAGTAAGTAAATATTTCATATAATGAGCACTATTTAAGCATTAAAAATTGATATTCTGCAGCATGGCATTTCAGAGATATCTGTAGGCAGTAGGCCAGTCCCTCCCCCTTCCACCGTTAAAAGGGTGAGTCAGCCATTCAGTGGGTCGAGGCAAGTCCTGAACGCTAACGAGTGCCAGATCAGAAGCGAGGAGTGTACGTCAGCAGTGGGACCTGCGCCGACTGAGCCACGCACCGGGGAAATGCAGGTCGCGTAGCTAGGAATCGCAGATTTCCAAGGGTCTGCCTCCACACCGGCCACATAACCTGCTACTCATGAAAATCACCATCGGCTATTAGATGTTAATACAAATTGAAGGGTGGGGTGGGGGGTGTATTTCCAGTAAATGTGAAGGAAATCGTGATGCTTGTTACATTTTTCAAGGGCCCCTGAGTGACAGGACCCCTGAGAAATTTGGGAGACAATTGGATTGGCCTGGGTCGGGGGCCGGCCCACCAGCGTGAT
This sequence comes from Petrocephalus zakoni, assembly GCA_026774425.1. Lineage (NCBI taxonomy): Eukaryota > Metazoa > Chordata > Actinopteri > Osteoglossiformes > Mormyridae > Petrocephalus > Petrocephalus zakoni. The sequence continues at coordinate 967,542 of JAODKN010000115.1, forward strand.
GAGCTTTCATGGGGGCCAACAGCTCCAGCGGCACCCCTGTGTGTGGGAACAGGGGAAAAAAACAGGGAGAAAGCAGTCAGGAGACATGAAAATGGTGCCATGAAAATAGGGGAGAATACACACACAAGGAGTGCGGAGCACTTGTACAGTTAAGCTCTGATAAATCCTTCTGGCAAAGCAGCTAAAAAAAGAACCGCTGTCAGCTATTAAGAAAAATAATAATAACCTAATCGGAATGCAATTTGGCCCACGGTAGGTCCATTTTCAGAAAAGCGTACCACGCAAAACGCGGCTGTCTGCCATTGTTGAAATGAATTAGAAATGACCGCAGATTAGCTGGGTGTGGGCGAGGCATGTCCGCATATTTCGTCGCTATGGTCTTGCTACGGGCTTCTACAGAGTGTGGCTTGGGTTATCATCTTCTTTTTAGAGTACCATGCTGCTGTGCGTTAGTGGGCGATCGTCATGCCTTCGTGGGCTTGAGATTTCACAGAAAAACGGACTGAACTGCAACCTTCTCGCCGCTAATCAGCTACGCCTAGGTTAATTCTTTGGAAAGAGACATCAAAGCGAATGGGAACAAACATGTTTTTACAAATCATTTGATAGGTTATAGCATAGCCACAGAAGGGGAAAAAAATCCAGCGTATCCACTTTCATTCTGATGCATTTAAAACTGTTAGGAATACAAATAATGTTTATGTTAGTAAAGAGCTCACACATTTGATCTCAAAAAAAGATTAACATGACCCACGAACAGTGCAGGTTCCGATGGTAGACGCATTTCAAAAAGACTAAAGCTCGCTTACGCTTTGATCCAACAGAACTATACACGACAGTACAGCTGCGTTTAATTTTCAATTCGTTTCTAGGACGTGCAGCAAAAAAATGAAAAACAGTGGGCTTTTTTTAAACATTTTTTTTAATCTGCTGTTAAATTTATCAGCTGCTGAGGAGACAGGTTAATCCGGACCGGCTTACTGAGCCTACAAAATTGGCTCATTTGCACAGCGCCGCGTTTCCTCCAAAGGCTGGAGGTCACAAGCGCGCAGCCCCAAAGCGCGTCGCCGCGGCTGCTCTTATAGCGCGCTGTGGTCACCGAGCGCAGCCCCGAAGCGCGTCGCCGCGGCCGCTCTTATAGCGCGCTGTGGTCACAGAGCGCAGCCCCGAAGCGCGTCGCCGCGGCCGCTCTTATGGCACGCTGCGATAACAAGCGCCGCCCTGCAGGGGCTGCTGACTGCGCTCTGCCGGCTGCCGTGAGGTTTCCAGTTCCAGACAAATTTGCGCACTCATTTACATGCAGGTAGCAGTTTTATTACCTTGTAGTCTGTCGGGGTTGCAAACCAGCCCAGCGCTTTTGATGTAGCTAATTTTAGGTTTATAATATGATAATATCGATTTGCCGTAAGATTTCTAGCGTGAGAGCTGGCAACACTGCCTGTCCCGATGCGCAGCTAAAACCACAGCGAGAGATTCCTATAGACAGCTTTAGCCGACCCAGGAGAAAACGTATAAAACAAAGGGTAACAATGATGATGTGTTACTTCATCATTAATCAATTATGACGATTCATGTTGTTTTCTTTGCAGGAACTTCATTAGTTAGTTCATTAGGTAATGATTAACTAATTCATGTTCATGATTACTACTTCAGTAGTCAATGAGTTACTACTATTATTTGTGGCCCCTCAAGTAAAATGTTACCAAACAAAAATAAAATACGATATGGGACTCGAAAGAAAACCGTGGAATTGGTTTTGGTGAATCTAACAGGAAGACCACCTGCATTTATGGCGACACTGATTTCCATTCATTCAGTATCAGATACCCAAAATAGTTTTGACTAAGAGAAATGTTATTTTAGACATCTAAAATTGAATGGTTGCCCTCTGAAATGAAAACCGCCACACAGTTGACTGAGAAAAGTGACGTCATTCCTGACTTGCCGATGTCTGAAATGCTTATTTGTTCTAGTAAGAATTGAATTAGATATATCTGAAATGTCTGTTTGTACTAGGAAGAATTAGAATGCATATATCTAAAGTTACTCTCCTGCCAACTTTAATGTTAAAACAGCTTGCTATATACATTTCCATATTTCCCAAGCACACCTACATAGGGTTTCTTTTTTGGGGGGGTGCTCTCTGCTTCATCATCATGTCATCAGACTTGTAAGGAGGTCAGGCCTCCAGATACAGATATCCCCCCTGGGAAGGGAACGTCAGAACACGGTTGGATACCGCTGCCATATAAACGCTCATTTGGATACCGCTGCCATATAAACGCTCATTAGAATCTTTACAGTCATGTGGCCAATATAACCGTTTTCCACAGCAAAATGCACTTACTATGACAGAGATTCACAATCTCAGTGGAAAAAAAATGTAAAGACTTTTTGTTTCTAAAGTAAATTCTTTAATGGAACATTTTAGTAGGAAGTTATAACATAATAGCACGTCTTTCTGAAATTTGCATTTTCAGTGGTGAAGGGGAACAGGATGTCAGCGTCTCGAATCGGCTCGCCAGAGGTGCCAGCCACAGGGCTGCTGCTAGGCATTATGGGTATGGTTTTGGGCCCTCCACCCTATCCAAAACCTACAGCTTGAACCTCCAGAGTATTACTCACACATGCCTACTTCCAAAAGTTAATATAATTCGCTAGTTACCATGGTTTCCTTGACCCTGCAAAACATTATAATATGATATTATATATTTATTATATGACTTTAAAAACATATACAATCAAGCCTCCCTTATCCGGGCAGAATGGGACCAAGGGGTACCTGTAAGTAAGAGATGCCCATAACTTAGAACATGAACAGTGCAGTACAACATACATGTGTCCACATACAAACTACATGGTATTTATGAAGTGCAAGGCATATAACAGGGTGTTATTTCAGTCTGAGCTAGCAAACTATTACTGTGTATGATTTGTTTGGTTTATTGGATTTCTGATTTTCGCTGTGCCCCTGTCTGCACTTTCGCTTTGGTTTACTTGGTATTTGGTTTCGAACTCTGACTTTAACGCTGTAACGTGTATGCTCTTTGTGTGTGTCGGGTGCATAGGGAGTGACTGCAGTCTTTGTTTTGTGTGCTTATGTTGCATGCTGTTATTTGGATAGGGAGTAAGGAGTGGAATTTATTGTTGTGTTTTTGTTTTCGCTGCACGTAGGTAAGTTAGCTTTGGGTTGCGTTCGGAAGCTGAGTTCTGTTTATTGTTTTCTCTGTAGTTAGTCCTGAGTCCTTTTGCACCGGGTTTATTTGTTCTGTGTCCGTGGCGTGTCAATAAAAACAGAAAAATATTTTTTTTAAATACCCCTTTGACCACCGCACCCTACCCTTCCCTCATCCCACGTCCCCTTTCCCTTTCATTCTGTTACGCCCCAACCCAAGACTGGGGCTCTTAACAACAGCTGCTGGTCGTGTAAAATTAATTTGCGCATGCGCGTGCCTAGAGATGCCCGGTAGAGGGGGGTGCCCAAATACTGGAGGTCCGGATAAGGGAGGTTTGACTGTACAGCCAAATGCTTACCAGTTTGATGTTGCCCATTCAGAACTCAGTATTTTCTGAACTTGGTCGTCTTTCTGAACTGGAATACACCGTGATGTCCATGCTAGGCAGACACTGGACGTTTTTTCGACTAAATAATTAATGTGAGTTTGCTATTGAAACTAACGGTGTAGAGTGAGAATAATGCAATAAATTCAGTTTGGACCTAGCTAACAAATGCCCCAGGAAATCACACACTCCCAAACATTCCGGCTATGGCAGAAATTGCACCCCTTTAGAAAATAAAAATACCTTTCAATATATGAGAAAAGGAACCTACATCAAACATGAAATCAGCAGTTAGCCTGTCTTCCATTGGAAACACACACACACACACACATTTGTATTCCTATCTTAGTGAGGATTGTCCATGCATTTCTGAAGGAAAAACCTTCATCACAATCAGGACACCCTTAACTCCTACCCAGCCCTAACCCCAAGTAACCTAATGAAATACAATACTTTTGGCATTTTTACTGCAACATAAAATGAATTGTGAAATGGCGAGGTCCAGCCTATACTTCTGAGGTCTTTTCTCTTCACAAGTACAACAAAACCTGTATAGACACACACACACACACACACACACACGGAATAATACTGCAAACTCTGCAACTGCAAGGCCTGAAACAACAGCTCAGTTTTAAAGAAGCCATCCCAATGAGATAAAAAATACCTCCCCCCACATCATTCATGAAATCCCTACCATATCCACAACGATTTAACACAGTTGTTTAACTGTCAGCACCCAGCACATAATAACCACCGCTGCTCCGTGGTGCAGTCAGCAGGGCAAAGGGAAGAGGTCCTCCCGCCACCCCCCATGTGTCACGTGTCACGTGTCTACACGGTGCATAACTGGCACGGCCCCCCGGCAGGCAGCGCGCTAACGAGGCGAGGCAGTCACATCGATTCACAAAAACCGCCGAGTCAGGACCCCGCGGCTGCGACTCACAATGAGCTAAATTACCGTGCAAGCGATTGAACGAATACCCGGAAGACTAGCAATTAAAAAATTAACGCTACAATTAGGAACAAGTGTGCAAAATACGGGGCATAAAAAGGACGCAATGCGGTGATCGCTTCAGTATTCCTCTTTGGATCAGTAGATTGGCATTTAAATACCCCCAACGTACAAGGCTCGTCTTGGCATTTGGCAGCCTTCCGTGCAGTTATGTTTCAGTACTGGCGACTGGCCTGTCACATGGGCTTAGGGAGGTAATGCAGTGATTTACTTTAAACACACGTGCACGGCGCCGATTCAAAACGCGACGAGAACGAACGACTCGAGCCGCGTCTGAGATCCGGGGGGGGCTGCAATCGCAGATCGCACAGACCAATTGCATCGCTCGATCGGTATGAATGGTTTTCGTGGTTAAAAACTGCAATTGTTTATCGGCAAGTACTTTTACATACAATGAATTTACTTCTGGGTGTCATGCAAAACAAATCAAGGACAATCGGTGTAATACAAAGTCACGTGTCTAGCGCAGATAATTAACATGTGTGATACAATGTGGCAGCAGGTGGTCAGATGGACTGTCTATGAGGCCTACTGCTGGAAGGAACAATCCCAGCTCCTTGCGGCCCCATTATACGGTGACGTGCGGTTTATTCTGCTGCCTGTCTAATGCGGATGCACTTAAGTACAATTGTATCTTCCCCGGCCCTGCGGAAAGGTGCAGCGCATCCCCGGCAGGTCATCGCCGAAGTTAAATTTAACGCCTAATTGGGATCCGCGGCTGCCATGATCAGACGCGGCGCATGGCCGCGACCCGCTAATGTCGTGTCAGATTGGGGACGGGCGTAAGCATTATTACCGGGCTGTCAGGGCGGCTGCATGGGGCTGACTCACCGCCGAGCTGCTAATTGAGAATATCCTGAATATCGCAGGCAGAGATCTTTTACCCCCAAAGAATCTGTTTTTTTTTTCTTATAGTCATCAAATTCAGCATAAGATGACATTTAATACAGTGACATTACTATACAATTATAGTAATGCCAATAGCAGCCGTATAATTGTGATATCCGATTTGTTTATCGCAAATCGTACAAATATACAAAAGGTATATTACAATAACTCGCTTTCGTAACTAGGTCACGATTGAGCCACTCCTTACTAACAGGTTACAAACCCCGGCAATTAATGCTACAGGCGTGCTTTCTTGTAAAGCATCGCGCTCTTCCCTTATTACATTGCATTTGCACAGGTAATTTAAATTAACATGCCTTGCAATAAGTGGGGGCTGCGTCTCTTTATTTAAAAACACTGTCTGGCGTTTTACTGTGGGTTGGCCGTCTGAGCCCCAGTCAGACTCTCTCCCGGGCGGGATGGCGGCCGCTCCGAGCCGAAAGCCGGCTAAGCGCAGTCGGCCCGCGTCTCTCTCTCGCCCGAGGCGAAGGCTTTTAAAACCTGCCAACTGCGAAACACCATCTTCCTCCCCGCTGATGGACAGCGCTACTGATGCCACAAGCCCCGGAGTTCAAAAGGGAGAGATGCTGTTGATTTTTGTCGTCCTAATTAAAACGTTCCAGCTGGTTAAATATTAGCGGAGGAGCCTTTGAATCCCCCAGATTCGGCGAGGCCTGCCGTCGGGGATTCGTACTTCCCCAGCACCGTAGGGGTTGTCATGGAGACCCCCTCACAACTGTTGCGCTCACATGGTACCGAGATTTTGTCACTGGAAGCTGCGAGACACCCAAAAGACGCACAGAGGAGGATATCGGGCAGGATGACCAAAGAGAATCTCCAAATAAGCCAGACAGAACTGCTATGTCAGTTGATTAGAAAGTCGATGACTTGGTGGCCAGTGGAGTGGATGACATGGAAATGAACTGCACCACAATGAAGATTACACTGGTTCCATTATGTGATACCAGAGGTCGTAAAATAGTTTCAGACAAAATTATAGCTGCCACCACAAACGGAGGTAAAAAGCATACCACCTCCTGCGGCCGCCAACATGAATGATTAAAGTGGGCCCAGGCAGAAATCTACCACAAGAAAGGCTCCACCTAATGCCTCCCTATAATATCTTTAAAAGTGTATTTATTTTCTTTATTTAAAGTATCTATATACTGGACTATATGGGTAGAATATAAGTTTTTTGTTTGATCAGCCCTGCTTTGCTCTGTTTCCCCTGGCTGACTCCAACCCTTTAATTACTTGGTTATGGAAGATTTATAGGTGAAGGATAAACCTGTCATGAACTATAACTGAGCCATATGCATCATGCCCTGAAATAAAAGGCCAGTGACACCATAGTATACATCTAATTACTGCTCTCACGTTGATTTTTTTGCCTTTTTTCCCCCCTCCTCATTTTTATAAATCTAGTTGTCATCCTATTGGTGATGATGGTCCAGCTGAAATCGCACGAAATACAAAATGAATTGAACTGAAGTTACAAATGATCGCACATGTTCTGCTCTTCAGATTTCATCTATTTTTTGTGTTTCATCTTCTACACACCCTGTCTCAAGGTGCCCCCATGCAGTGTATTTGAAAGCCCACCCCCAGCAAAAAAAAAAAAAACTATGTATTAAGGTGAGTCTTCAATCGCTTTATCCACTCACCCCCCTCTTTTATGCAGGGGGGGTTGTTATTTCTTGGTGCCCACTCAAAAAGTCACTTTGACCCCCCCACCGATGTTTCAAAAAACTAAAAAACAGCCAGAAAGTAGCGTCAGAAGATCATAGCTAGCATTCATCATTTAGTGAAGAGACTTTGTGGCCAATGGCCCCCCCAGCACAAACCTCGGGGGCCCCACACCGCAGCATGATTCGAGCTGTGGTAAACACCACTGCCTCTCATATGACAGACAGATATAAAACAAATGAAGTATTCCTCACCACATGCCAAATTTCTTTTTTTTTTTTTTTTTAGAAAAACCACACGACACCAGCAGAAAACAGGTGCTTATAAATAGAAAATTAGCTTACCTTCCCTTAATGAGAAAACAGGAGGAAAAGGACACCATAGCAAGAGCAAATGCTCACCATAAGCCCCCCCCACAGGAACCCCATGGGACACCGTGTCCGTGCATTTAGAGTGTTTGCTGCTGTAAGGACACCATCTGCCTTGAAAGCCAGTGGACAATCACAATAACACTGCTGATAAAGACCCGTACTGAAGGTCATCTCAGTTATTATAACCCGATTATACTTGATTATAATATGAAATATGCGTCGTATACAACACTCACTGCATAATATGAGGCAGGCATCTTAATCAGCTTTTTAATCATTTTTCCGGTTTAACAGTTAAAGGTAACTTCATTCTGTGTTACAGTCAGCTATAACACGCTTTATGGGGAGTGTGTTTTAAAGAAGAGCATTATTCATTATTCTATTCATTAGAAGAGCAGGAAAGCATCATGTCAAACATGCCGAGGCAGATAATAGAACTAATAAGATAAAAAAATTTAAATATAATCAAAAACATTCAGCTCCAGGCTTCTGCAGAGACTTGGAAGAGGAGTGACAATGATGAGGATTTAAATCGCAAATCCTACATTTTGCAGAGATGAAAATGATACTCTGCCCATTTTGGTTTACACTAAACCCTTAAACCGGTCATTAGGCTTGGATTAGAAAGCAGACTAGTTAAATCTTAAATTATGCCATAATATTATTTACTTGCTTCTTTTTGCATTTCCTAACCCAGTGTTTCCCAACCCAGTCCTCGGGGAACCCCGGACAGTCCATGTTTTTGCTTCCTCTCAGCTCCCAGCACACCTGTACCAGGTATTGGGTGTTCCTGATTGGCTGAGAGCTGGGAGGGAGCAAAAACGTGGACTGTCCGGGGTTCGTCGAGAACTGGGTTAGGAAACACTGTCCTAACTTACTCTCTTCGGTTCGGAATATTGAGTCAACAGTTTATCCAGCATCTTTGAGAGGCAGGGGTACGAGAGAAGTGTTACTATTGTTTCAAAGAAGGGATTCAAACCAGTAACCTTCCAATCACAGGTACAGAGGCCTAACCCACTGAGCCACACACCACAACCAAGACGGAGTTGATCAACCTGCGAAATATTTCCACTCAGCTTAAAAAATATTTCAGGCATTTAGGCCCACAAGCCATTAGAGATGATTAAATAAAGTGACTTGATGATTAGAATGCTATTAACAATGACTCTGCCGTGACAGATGTCGACATCGTGCGCGGGCACAATAACGATACATCATTAGCTACTTTTATTAAAAATGAGGTTTTATTCAGGATGCATATATTTTTAAGATTTTAAAAGCAGAATAAGATGAAGGTGAGGGACACAGTGGGCATTTATCTCATTTTTGAAGGAAAAACTGTGTGTGTGCTTGTGTAGAGAGAGAGAGAGAGAGAGAAAGAAATTGCATATGAAGGAGAATAAGGAATGGAGCTTAGCTGTGTTGGGCGAGATGGTGTTCCTGACTTTGGGGGGGGGCACAGTACGTCCCATGAAAAGACGCATGGATTCAATAAACAGCAGGCAGGAGCAAAGTATTTAAGCTGGGATGCTGGAGCAGATAAGGACTTGGGAAAAACTAAGCCCCCCCCCCCCCCAGCAATGGCTGTAACGTACAGTATTATACATAATTTCATACATTATATTATAGGAACAGCACGTACTGTACCAGCGGAATACTCCTAGCGGATAATGTGCAGAGTGCGATCAGAGAAATGACCAAATGATGCATTAGGGCTATTGTGATTAAGGGTCGCAAAAGCAAGAAAATCGAAGGGGTAGGAGGGGAAAAAGCATCAAAAGATGGGACAGAAGTAAATGGAACAACAAGCGAGTGATGGAGACAGAGAGAGATGGAGATGGAGGCCCAGGATGGCAGACGCCGGCAGGTGGGAGAGGTGCAGCCGGGGTTATTTATATTATAGACATATGGATTAAATGACAAGTGTGAAATCAGCAGAGCGAAAGTGAGCAGCAATCATGTATGTGGCAGTCACGTACGGGAGAAAAGGGACCGGAGGAGGTGCACATAGAGACCCGAAACGGGGCCTGGGGGAACTGCTCGAGAGAACTCGGCCGGCGAGAGGAAGCCTTTCAGCTGAATTGAAGAGTGAAGTTACCAAAGACTCGTTTTTGTTGTTTTTGACACGAGACCGCCAATGACCCAATGTCAGGCGGAGACTCATTGTGTTACAGCAGTGTTTCTCCATCCTTCTCCTGGAGCGCCACCTGCCAGGAAGCTCACGCCAGCCTGACCTTAATTAGCATCAGGTGTTTCTTAATAGCCTAATAACGAAGGTGGTAGGTTGTAAGCAGCATGGGTTTGACGGAAAACTTGTGTCAGACGCTGCGCCACAGTATTCAGAACCAAAACTCACTCAATCCACAGATGATTTTCGTTAACTTTCCGCAAAATTTCTCTTGAAAACGTATCCCATGGATCGAGTGAGTTTTGAAAATTTGCTCTTCAATTAGTACACATTAGCAAATTCCTAGCATCAACAACACCGACACTTCTGAAAAGGCTTAGAATTTTTCTGTTGCAAATTATAGCAGCCCTACATTTGATCGTTTCCTTTCAGTCAAACGTTAACAACCCTTCAGCACGGGCTGCTGAGACCCGCTTCACGTTTTGCCGACTTGGAGAATCCGGTCCGACGCAAACGAGGAGAACACCCAGATCGAAAGTGACACGCTTGACTGCGTCAGCTCCCGGTACAGAGGACAGACGAGCTCGCCCCTGGAAAGTGACGCGTGTGTCCCCGTTTGTTTGCGGAGCAGGATTCAAAGCAAGAGAAAGCAAAAGGACCGAGCCCGCATGACAAAATCGGCACAGTTTGCCTTGGGCTTAAAATTCAAAGCCGTCGGGTTACAGGCGACATGCAAAGACCGCAACCGGAGGATTCAGAGAGATTCAACCCCAGGCCGGTAATTAGTTTTACTCAACTAGTGAAGATCTTGCATTCCTAGATTCACAATCAGTTATTTTAAAAGTCAAATCGGACAGGGGAGCCATTGGAATGCTAACTCTGTACAGCTCTAACACACGCAGCAGCTGAACTTTTCCTTGTGAAATGAAATTATGCTTTTTTTTTTTAATTCAACAAGCCGGAGTACAGGGCACCAGAATGGCTCCTGTTTGAGACACACACACACACACACACACACACAATTGACAGTGATGCCTGGGGTCTAAGCAAAGTGACAATCTATTTCCTTTTGGGGTTAAGAGCCTTGCCCAATGGCCCAGCAGACATATACCTATTGATCAAAGGCTGGGGGTCAAACCAGCAACCTTCCCCTCACAAGCAGAGAGGCCTAACCCGCTGAGACACGCACCACCCCCCAATCCTAACCCTAAATCTGTATATTTTTCCTGTTCAATCTCCAGCAAATGGCATGGGTTTCATTCTATAGCTATAGGATACATCAAACATTGCTGGCAGAGTAAGGCATTTAGCCAAATACGGTCAGCTACTGATTAACTTCGTCACATGGCACCACACTGCGGGGAACTGACCAGAACACAATCTGAAGGAAGCGGATGGTGCCGTTCAAACGAGTGCGGCAGATTCACGTTGGATTAACTGGAGATGGACGACAGAGCCTGACTGCTGGGAGCCCCGACGTTCACAGCTGGTGCTCAAACGATTCTGTTTGTTACCGTTATGCTTTGCCGCTAAATAAACGTTCCAATCTGTCTGCCCAACAGTAGCATCCTGGTGGGAGAGAAAAGGATTTTGAGCCTTTTATCCAACCCATAAACCCATCAGATGTCCAGAACAGCCCCCCCGGTGTGTCCCTCCGCGGGAGTTAAATGCCACAGGCGTGATGTTATTTCTATTGGCGGATAAGAGAAGGTAAGTTATTGCACAGTGACAAGGCGCGCAGTGGGCGTGGCTAGAGGGGGCGTGTCCCGGGCGGACGGGCTCATTCATCACTCTCCCGGCTCCCTTTGTGAAAGCGGCCATCCATCGGGGAGAAGCAGGGCTGACGGGAGACATTGGTTAAGCATACTTATCTGTATTATTTTTAAGCGTGGGGGGGGAGTATGTCAGATCAATGAGAAGTAATAAAACATAACGGGCCAATAAAAGCTAACATCACATATCAAACGCAGCAATGTCCTCAAGCAGACAAACGCAGGGCTGCTGTTCATTTTGCTGAACAGCACAGCAAACATCAATATAATACCCTTATTAACAAATTTCCACTACTCTGTGAGCAATCCACTTATTGGAAATACCAGATGAGCTGCAAAATACACACCTAACACGTCGCGGCATTAATATATAAAGTCCTTTGACTTAATTCAACTGAGCTTCAAAGCACTGTGGAGGAATCGGCCACCGGCACGACGCACGGGGAAGGGAGCCATTCTGCAGATTAACCTGAGATTTTGATGGTTCGCTGCGCTCATATGGGTTAATAAAATACAACTAAACGTATACTATATCAATGTTTTATTTAAGGGTTTCAAGCGATCCCCCTTTAACAGACGCCTCTGTCTGAAACGGATTCGTACTCGAAGAAATGCCCCCCCATCACGCAGTGACAGTTCTGTGAATTAGCAAACACACGCAGTAACTAGTATTTTCAGTCCATGAATGAATGTTGGTTAATTTGGATTGATTAAAACCAGAAGAAAATTCGTGTGAGGGACGGAAAAAAAATATCGACCGTCCATGTTTAAACTAATCAGAATTACTTATGCATTAATCAGCATTTGTAAACAATGGACTTCTCACTCCGGAGTGCATCTGGATTATATGGCAGTTCCATTACTCGGTGGCAATTATGAATTGCCTCGTATAGCTGGCAAAATGCTGATGATTTAGATGGAGGAGGAAACACGCTACTGCAGTCCCGAAAGTGAGGCTGAATAATAACACAGAAAAATGGACGCAGGGTGTATAACTTAACTTATCAAGCCAGGGATCGCTATTCATTAGAAAAGCTTCATTAGGGAAGCACCCGTGATGAGGGGTAGAGGGCTGGAAATCAATGTACATTGCCTGCTCTACGTGAACTGTACCGATTGCGGAAATACTTATGAGCAGAGAATATTATACAGCCCTTGCTGATTTCGGTACCAGGCCACTGAAACCGGAAGAAACCTACTTGTGCGTCAGCTGATCAGAGGCTGCCATCTAGTGGTTAAAAGGTGAAATACGCGAAAAAAAAAAAAAACACAGTAAGCCATTAGGATATTTGTTCTGGGGCCCAAGATTTACGATTAAAGAAATAAGCGTGCTTGATTTAATGATTACAGTTCCGTGATCTCGCCTTAAAATTGGGCATCGGGGTTTGCATTCAATGATTGTTAATTACCCTGTTATTACCGCAGCCGAACTGCGTCCGTAACGAGGGAGTCGTATTGCAAGGCGGCGCGTCGTAGAAGAGCCTTTTGATAAATTATGCAATTAACTCAAATCGCTTTTGACTCGCCTGTGTAGGAGAGATGAAGTTCGGGCAAACTTTGCAAGGAACTCAGGTATGTTTGGAAATAGGCTAAATTAAGAAGGATAATATTGATTCATGAACATAAACGCCAGAGTCTAGTACCCCACCTCAGGAAGACAACCTTCGGTTCCCGTGTTAATGCATCAGAGCAACCTCGAAGCTTCTGAAATACAGCAGCGGGTAATTCATATTTATGCGGGTTGAATTGCACGGCGGAGCAGCAGTTTCATCGCAGACTGTCAGCCTGGAGACTCAGTCAGCACCGGCAAGGACTGCAAGCTTTGTGTTTCCACGCTACAGGGGTAGGATCTGCCGCCACTGGGAAGACGAGCCGAATACAGTACACCGATAATCACGCAAAATTTTCCGGGGAGTGACCCCCCCTCGCATCGGGGGGCTAATTTTACTGGTAGAGCACCTGGCCCTGGAAAAGTCTCTGCAGGACACTCATTAGATTTTTCTGCATGAATTAAAGTGGAGGGCGTATGGTTCCGGAGCCATAATATAACAACCTTTATTATGCACACAGTAGAATAAATAATTCAGCGTATGATAACACTCAATACCGTATGTAAATAATGTCCTGCTTCTCCAACATACAGTAAGTCTCCTGGGTGAAAGGAGACCTCATGAGCCGTCAAATCTGTATATGAGGTTTCCAAGGCAACGGCCCCTCGATGTTATTTTGTAACAGCATATTTTCCACAAGGGTGCAATTTCATGGTTGTCGCTGCGGTGTTTGTTCCCGGCACGGTGATGTATTTTTTTCAATATGTTATGATTTCAGAAAAAGCGAGAACGAATTAGGAGAATGATGAGGGTCATTTGACCGCGCGCAGAAGATAACAGCAAGGCTCGCGGTCCCGACGACGTGTTACGGCTGTAAATGCAAAGAATGGTCAGCAGGGGGCGACGTTAGCTCTCGGAATACCCGAGGTAACCGAGATGATGGGTCGGTGGCGGCAGCCCCTCCCCTATCGATTTCCCTCTCATTTATGGGTTTTTGTTTTATTTTTATTTTTTTGCTGTGATGTTGGCCTCTGGAAGGCAGGTCTCCCGAGACAGCCAAATGGAAAAGAGAGTGCTGTAGAATATTGTGTAACAGGGTGAGATCCGGCAGACCAAACACTGAAATCCTCTTTTCGAAGCAGCATGACCGTCTCCAAGGAACACCATTCATTCACACAAGCACACCTACGGGCAATTCAGCAGCAGCGTGTTTTTGGACGGGGGGGGGGCACTGGAGTACCCGGAGGAAACCTCATGACAACATGGGGAGAACATACAAACTCAGACTATACACTGAGCCATGGCAGAGACTCAAACCCTGGTCTGCGGTATAAGCCAACAGTGCTAACCACAGTGGCACCCTGATGCCTTTATAACAGTCTCACCACTGACACAGCACCGACAGCACGGCAAAGGTCACACAAAACGACGTCTATTTTGCAATACGGCTGGATCGCGGCTATCCACAATCGAATCGCCATCCTTGTAGCCAGCATTTGCACGCAGGGCCTGTTGATTAAAATCAGAGCTAAAAGGTACCCAGCGTGACACGGCCTCGCAGAGACGGAAGCGCACGGCGGGCCGGCGCGTTGCAGAATGGGTCATTTCTGTTCACCCACGCCACTGCCGGCTATGAAATTGTAGCACTTGGCAACTGAGATCTAGTCAATTCCCTATTGATTCTTGTGGCTGCAAAACCATTTAAAAGCCTTTATTTAATTATGAAGCTTAAGAATGGTAAATACCGCAGACTGTGTCAAGCTGCGCTCAGTAGTTGGGATCATTCCATCCATCCATCCATCCATCCATCCATAGGAGCACTTTCAGCAATATGGAGGCAGTTGTTTCTCCAATAAGCACTACATGTACATAAGGTTGCCCATACCTTCAGGCATTAGACTCTATAGCAATCCACCCAACAGGGGGGTCCACCTGTCTGAGCGGACCTGGACTTCTTAGGCACACACACAGACAGTTGATTTGCGCACAGTACAGCACTATTAATTTCAGGGCCATTACTACAGAATTCCATTCAATACTTCCCCTCACACTCCCTGCACTGTTACTGTTTACTGTTGTCTATAAAGTATCATTGCAGTCTCTCAGTGTCTAAATGTGTCTCTACTGCCTAAATGTGTGTATCGAGTTACTGTAAACCTGCAGTTTCCTTCGGGATTAATAGAATATCTATCCATTATCACCCATCCCTACTAAAGAACTGCTTATCCAGCACAATGACACTGATTTTTAAGCCTTTCCTAGGAAGCCCAAGGCAGGGGACACCTTGACTGGGATGCCTGACCATCGCTGTACTCTAAAGTCAAGCCACTTAATGTTTTTCCAGAGGATTTATCTGCGCCCGCTGGACGGTAATTCATCAGGTGCACACGGCAAGCGATTATCTCCGGGACGTCATTTATTTTATCGTCACACTTTTCGGTATAAAGATTTGTGTGTGTGTGAGTGTGTGTTCATTCCTTTTCAGTGTATGGACACAAAATAAATATGACTGCGAGCAGCAATAGGTGGAAAACAGGGATAAACTGAAAGCATCTGTTACCTGTTTGGTGCGATACATAAATAATGATTTATTGCACCAACCTCCACCTTGTGATTAACTCTCCTCTCTTCCTTTCGATTAATGCAGCTTTAGCTCACACATATTTTTAGCAGAGTCCCTTCCCGTGCTCTGCGGGGGGGGGGGGGGGGCCGCGGGGGGCGGGGGGGGGGGGGGGGGGGGGGGGGGGGGGGGGGGGGCAGGGGGGCTGGGGGGGGGGGCGGCGGAGGGCA
>JAODKN010000115.1:984184-995321 GCA_026774425.1 Petrocephalus zakoni
TTTCCACAAACCCCCCCTTGTTTTTAAACCCCCCCCTCTTCTTTCCTATTATTCCGCCTTTTCCCAACAAATTTTTTTCCCGCTGGCCCTCCCGGGGTTGTCGCCCCCCCCCCCCCCCCCCGAAAATGGATTTGCATAGTATCAAGGACAACGGAGTTTACAGCGCAGGCATTAATCATCAGGGACGATCTCCGAAAGATATTGGCTTCAGTTATGTTTGAGGCTTAGGGTAGTTGAGGATTTCAGAGAGAGTTTTTGCATTTGAGGGCTGGTGCTATAGCCAGCTGGTGTCTGTATTGCCTCTAACGGCAGTTCTGCCCGAGCCATGGGTGGGTAAAGAGACCCTACTTACCTAGTGCAGTGAAGATCCATGAAGAAGTTGCGGCCGGAGGAGGTATGTAAAAGAGAGAAAAAGAGAACATCGTTACACATGAAGTGTGGAATAAATCCAGACATTACCAGGCGGCATCTAGCTACCAGTCTACCTGAAACTAGAGTAAACTCCCCGAAGATCTCAGATGTACAGCCGTTATTAGGTTCAAACTAAAAACCAGTCTATAGTCTTGGATCTTTGATTGGTTTCCGAATTTTTTGCTTTGCAGGCCTCCATAATTCATTTTATTCTGCTATGTAGCATTTAATTCACAGTACTTCGAACGTCCTGAAAGTTTCTTTTATTCGGGGTTTAATCTATTTTTTTAAATGTGATTTTAAATCTCCCTTTATTCTATCATGCTTTGAATCACTTTGAATTACCTCTGTGTATTGAAAGTGCTACCCAAATAAACATGCCTCGCTAAGGTCCATAATAATCATTCCAGTTCAATACGTAAGTTTGACATCCGGCTCCGTAATGACTGCCTGCCGGTGCCGGTTAGCAAATCAATACGGGCCGGGTAAGCCCGATTGCCCACGCATGGCAATTAACAGGGGGATAATAGGGAGCGTTTGCATTTTGATTTCACTCTGGGTTTGACCCAACTGGCAATAACAATGCTGACAATTCACTGCAGAGCAAAAATGGGGGAAATGGCAATAACAGCACGCTGGGCTGGTTAGTCAACCATAAGAAGTCTGGTTCCAAGAAAACGGGCTAGCTTTGTGTTAACCTGGTCCATAGGGACCCCCAGACAGTCCATGTTTTTGCTGCTGCCAGCTCCCCGCACACCTGTGCCAGCTAGATTGTGCTGGGGGGAGCAAAAATGTGGACTTGGTTGAGAAATGCTAGAGCAGACAGGGTATTTCTTTGTGCTTCCTTAGATGGGCGATAGCGGAGCCCCCCAGATTTAGAGGCTTCCCCTTGACCCCCACTTAGCCGTTGCTCGCACATGGCAAGCCCTCGATACCGGGGACACAGCGCTAAGACCTTGGGTGAGCACCGATGCGCCAGTAATTACTGCCTTATCATTCAATGTCCATTACAAGTGAAGGGCTCGGCAGACACTCAGCCAAGTATTTATATCAAGCAGCCCTGGATCTGGAAAGCTGGTCGCAAAGACGGCAGTGGTTACAGATCTGAAAGCCTGCTGTCCCGCAATTGAGATGCTATAACCACGATCTAAAGTAACAGTCAGCGAGCTGACACCTCTAGACCTTTTGTGGGCACTCTTATCAGTGTTATCCCGCGGTGTCTGAATACATATTACATAAACTGTCGCCCCGGTCGGTTGACAGTTCAGCAGGCTCGCTAAAATCGTTGCACGCACTCCGTGAGCCACACCTGATGCCGATGATCCCGCTCACATTTCCCACGCCTGAGAAACCTGCCAGATCGTGTCATATTATCACGACAAAGAGAAGCAGAGATATAGTAGCAGTTTTTAATTGTTTCTGGTATCCAATAGGCGTCATTAATCATAGGCTATCACGAGGGAGGAGAATTATCTTTAATAAATGCCAAGACAAGGAACATCCTTCACCGGGAGCTTAGTTCCTCCTCCATTCCTATATTCTTCTTATTGGTTAATACATTATCAGACTGAGGTCCCTGGGATTATTTCCATCATAGAAATAGACAAGTGGGTAGATTGGGGGTTGAGATGCGGCTGGTTTAACTCAGAGGTCATGTCTCGTTTGGCCAGCAGGTGTCGCTGGCCGTCCCATTTTGTGTTCCCTGCGT
This sequence comes from Petrocephalus zakoni, assembly GCA_026774425.1. Classification (NCBI taxonomy): domain Eukaryota; kingdom Metazoa; phylum Chordata; class Actinopteri; order Osteoglossiformes; family Mormyridae; genus Petrocephalus; species Petrocephalus zakoni. Next base: position 986,304 of record JAODKN010000115.1, read on the forward strand.
CCTGCGCACTTCACAGGTCCTACTGTGATCCCCAGCTCCCTAGGCTGCCGCGTTATTGTAATATCATTTAACTACAGAAATTTCCAGCTATCCCTGTGTGTGCATGTCTACAGAGGAAGGAATATGTGCAGCTCCATGGACGAGAATGGCTAAACAGAGTCGCTGTTGCCATCAGACCAGAGACTTCAATTTCACTAGTTCTCAAATGCAACATCCATTACGGGCTCCTCTGGGATTTCTGTGCGCCTACGCAGGTTCTCAGAAATGTCAGCCAGACTGAAAAGCTTTTGAAGTGGTTGCGTTCCATCTATGGAAAAAAAGGGACACTTGAAAACTTTTTTTTTGAGATGTAACTGGTGGTCAAACTGCTTTCTTTGGTCCAAAGGAGTACACCATCTGCGGAAAATGAGTCGGTCCGTCCTGCGAAATGTCACGCTGACCTCAGACAATCGTTTTGTTAGCCTCCCATTGCTTAGAGCCTTTGAACATGATGTTGCTCACTTTTCACTTGATATAAAGGAAAGAAATAGACGACAGAACAGAAAACACTGGAGCCAGATGCCGCTGAATATGGGCTGCTTCTGAGAATCCTGCTCCTAATCAATAGCGCAAGAACATTCTGGTATGAGCCTTCAAGAGCACTTTGCATGAATAATAACCTTGTAAACAACTTCCCATAAATTGCTTGTAGAATTAAACGGCACACACTGTCAGAAGCATGATATATCATCATTGAAAAACAATCGAGCCGAGCGACGGATACATGATAATCCCACCTGTAGACAGATCTCTGGGAGTTAGACGCAAACTAACTAAACCGTGGGCAATCTTGGCATTCCAGTGAACAGGACCAAATTTAGTTGTATTTAATCAGAACCTGATTGGACAGCAGGAGGAAGGGAAAGAACTATGGCGGTTAAGTCATAGTTTCAACTGGAAGTAAATAAATATCATTAGGACTACAGAGTGAGCCGCTCATCGCGCTGGTGAGTTTTGTTGTGAAATGAGAAGGATTTTGGTCCAGGATTACAAGCAAAAGAAGCATGTTGATGAACAGCATGTGCCGATATGCAGAGACAGAGAGTGGCGGACATGTGGCGATGATTATGGTCACCTCTCCTCCATTGTTAATTGGCTCTCTTCTTTTTCCTTCTTTCTTTCTGTGCACTTCATTTTCTCTGCTCCATTTTGTCTTGCCTTGCATATAGCGTGTATTTCAAACGCACCCATGTACAGGCTGCCATATTAACACACTCTGAACCTGATTGGAAGACTGAAGTTGCCCTGTTATGCAGTATGGCTGTAATGCCCGTACATGCTTTTGGAAACATATAAGGGGACAGAATATCCCCAGCAGTCTTGGGGAAGTGCAGCAGAGCATCTGGGCAGCTATTCCCCGTAGCTGCCCCCCCCGCACCCCCCCGTGTGATATCGCCAGAGCCGAGCCCAAACTCACGACGAAATAAGCAGCGCTGAGCCACTTTAATCCACCTGCTTCCTGTCGCTACCCAAAGTGTGGCCACCCAGCCTCGCTGACAGACCAGCCGACTGTGTCGTAAACAGGTAATCAATCTGCCGAAAAATGCCCCCTTCGGCAGTTGCTCTTCCCCTATGACTTGATAGGGCGGGGGGCGGGGGTGTGCAGCGAGAGGACTCTCAGAAATAAAGTGTAGTGCTGTGTATGTAGAGGCCGGCCACAGCGGCCAGGCCATCACTTTTAAAGATGGCTATAAACGGCGAAACCCTTTACAGGTGGCTGGAGCGTCAGATTGCTTTGTTTTATGCAGGACGGATCCACAGAGCATGTGCAAGGGACTGCTGTGTTAGACAGATACTGTGCTTCTAAGCCATACGGGCGTCAAAAATACAGCCAATTAGGGGGCTACATCTGGGCTGTCCTACTCATTTGGCTATTTAATATCTACATGCTTGTAGAGTATTATTCCTAACGACTCCCCAATCTGAACTCTGCTAAGAATCTCCTTCCTAGCCACCATTTGCATTTATTCTGCTGACCTGCTCCCCTTACAAACATGTTACATGCAGATCACCAGCGTTCCGTTTCCTTTATGCTTTAATCTGAGCAGAGTCTGTGCTTAAGATGATGGATTTTCGGCTTAAGACTAACCAGATTTCAGTGATTTTAATTCATCCTGGTGCGGCAGGCCTTTAACACAGGGAATAATTGCAGCTTTTCACCTAAACTTTGTCCTGATAGAAAGGAAGACGCCGGTGCCTTGATTGGAGCACATCGCTGTAAGCTTGTGTGAGTAAACGGTCAAATCTCAATGATGAACGAGCCAAAGCCGGGAAGGAGTGACTAGCTTTAGCAGAAGAGCGGGCTGACAAACGTCAGCCGAACGGAGGTTTCCGGAATGAGCAGAAAGACACAGCTGTCAAGGCATGGAGCTACTCTATGGGGCCCGAGCCAGGTTTTCGGCTAATTTGCACACTGCAAACTACAGGAAAGTGACAAACAAGGCGCACGGACTTAGGTGTGTTCAGGCAGGATATTTATAAGTAGCTGAAAGGCAGGGTGACCTGGTTTAATTTAGCCGCTCAGATTTTGTGCTAATTGCATTAACATGCATAGCATTTTACTCTCACTGCCTTTATTACCCAGAGTTGTTAACCACTATGCCGTCCACTGCTCTGTGCATTGATTCATCTTACGTAACCATTTATCCTGAATAGAGCTGAGGGGATCCTGTCTCAACCTAAAGCATAAGGCAGGGGACAGTCTGGATGGCAAATCTGTCCATTGCACAGCACACAATCACCCTGTAGGGCACCAATTCACATAAGTGCATGGTTTTGCACCATAGGCAGGGATGATCGGCAACCCTATGACACTGGAGATGGTGGGGGGTTGGGCTACCCGTTGACCCTGGACCCCCAGAATTTTTTTTTATCCCTAGTTAGTGGTTCCTCTCCTCCATTGCCTTTCGGCATTCATTCCGTCCCTTTAATGAGTTTCACATATCATTTTGTATAAACAACATAGTAATTGATTTCCACACTCTCGTGAAGTGCCTTGGGGTGACTCTGCTGAGGAAGGTGCTATATAAAAGAGAACTGAATTGAAAGCTGTTAAATACCACGCTACGGCCACTCATTAGTTACATAATTAAAAACACTAACAAATACACATTAAATGGAGTATATGCCAGATTGTTGTAGTACTATGATCTAGTGAGACCAGTGACTAGCGTGCATTAGTGAGAGTCATGACCTGCTTATGACTGTTGGTTCTGCTGGATCATAACTGCGACATCTGATATTGGCTACTGACATTTTATTGGCTAGAGTCTTTGGTTGGTGAGCGGTGGCCTGGGTCCGCTCATTTTTAACTGACAGTCACCATTTTTAACTGACAGTCACCTTGTTCATGCGAACAAGGAATGCAATGAATCCACCAGAGTATGGTGTGGTGTCCTTGGGCCCACTATTGTTCACCTTACTGTCAGGGTCGGTGCCCGTCCTATCTTGCCCCATGTATCTTGTCCCCATTTGGCCAGCAGGTGTCGCTAGTCATCCTGCTTCTCCCTCTCTGTCTTGTAGCCCTTCAGCCCCTAGTGTGTTTCCTTGCTCCCCGGGCTTCTGCATAGCTCAATGGGTTGAGCATGCAGCTCAGAGGCTGAACCCCTCCAGTCATGAGTTTGAGGCTGACTGTTATTTCATATTTATTGGTTTTCTGCCCCTATGATAGCCTTGTTATCCGTGTTGATTTAAGTGCTTGCCCTCACGCCGGTCATCAGTCACTCATCGTTGTTGCTATTGCATCTTTGTAGCGGTGGTAGTTTCCTCGTCTTCCTCTCCATTTTGCGCCGTTTCCTAGTTATGTTACTTTGTGGTTACTTTTAGTAAGTCCTTATTTTTCCTGCTTTGTTTTTGACCCCTTATGATCCCCTTATTTTCTGGTTTCCTCCTTAGTGCTCCATGTGTTCCATGTGTTAAACTCTGCTGGTTGTGAGCTGCCCCGTGGATCGTGCTCCTCTTCCCTCCTTTGTGACGCCCCGTCGGCTCATAACACTTATACACACCAGCCCTTGGTGATATTAGGAATCACAGTGTGCGTTTTCATTGTTATGCAGGCGCAAACCTGTACATATCTTTTAAAACAGATGAGCTGCCTCAGCTGTCAAAGACTGAGGAATGCTTGGCTGAAGATAGTAGCTGGATGGCTGGTAACTTCCTACTATTAAAACCTGACAAAACGGAGGTATTAGTACTGGGCTCTAAAAGCCCAGGGAAAAGAACTTGTTTTAGTATAGAAAGTCAGATAACCGAGAATATTAATTATATGAACTGGTCAACATCTGGTACCTGTACTCTCCATAATCATATAAAATGTGACTAAGCAAGGTGTGCATATTTATGCGGGGGACTTTTTTCTATGTACATATATTTTTGAGAGGATTTAAAGTAAGCCTAGATTTTTATTGACTTGTTTTGTCTTAAGGGGGTGCCCTCTAATGAAATTCGTCTTTCATGTTTGAAATCTCAAAAAAAAAAAGAAAATCCTTTAAGAAATTGCCTGAGCAGACTATTCCTAATCTATTTGACCGCTAAATACATATTTCACTGATTATTTTATGCTGAAAATTTCGGCAAATTCTGTTCACTTGTGCTGCTTAAATAGCTCCCAACACCGATCACGCATTTTAATTACCTTACCTTTTGGCCCCGCTAATCCGATCGGGGCTGGCAGACTCACCGCCTGCTGGAGTCGTCCTGGCTGCCGCGACTCCGGCTCTTCGGCTGCCCTTTCAGGCCGGCATGCTAATGCTAGGCTGATTGCTCAGGGGGTAAATACTCAATGTTCAATTACGCCAGCTCGCATTACCCCTCTGCCATTCCTCCCCTCTGTGTGCATTAGTCTAATCCCAGCCTTCACAGCTCCCAGCCTCTCCTGATTTTTATTTAAAAAAAATACAGTACAGCTTTAAATATATTTTTTTGAAGCCCTTTTCAATGTTTCACGTACCTTTCTCAATGTTGCTAGCTGGCTGGCGTGAGATTTTCTGCATACGCATTTACATGTATGTAACAATTTCATTACCTTGTAAACAGTCTGTAGGCTTTGCAGACTACCCCAACTCTTTTGATGCCTCTAATTTTAGGTTTATCGTGGAATAATATACGATCTGCCGTAAAATTTCCTTCATGAGAGTCTGAAAGCTGAGTGTCATGCTGGACACGCGAGAGTTGGCAACCCTGCATTATAAGAAATGAAATAATGCTTGGACACGACAAACTACGCGTTGCCGTAGCATCTTCTCTGATCTCTTTGGCTCTGGCTTTGGCATTTGTTCCGCTCTTTTGTATTGCTCCCACTGAGATACGTCTGGAACAGCACCAACAGCTGGACTCCGGAGCTCAGGATCAGCTCACGATATCTGTTCCATAACGATCCCAATGGGATCACCAATTTCAAATTGAACTGACTGCTCCAGCCACCAAGTGAAGTTTGGCATTTATTACCCATTCGCTCACAACTCCACACAGTTTAATGCTGGTTTGTTTTGTCTTCCTATTTAAACTAATTACAAAACCTAGCAGCAGTCAATAGCCAATAGCACTGGGCAGCAGTGTAGTGAACTAACAGGCTTAACCCTCACGGTGCAACCACGGAAGGCAATGTTCTGCAGAGACTGTGGTATTACTGGGCTGTACCTCTGTCTACTACAGTTAAGGAACAACTGATGTACAGCCTTATTAGCCTAATCAATAATGCACTGGCTTCCTAAGCTAGGGATCTGGGAGTTTTACAAATAGTAGTGGTGTGCGATACTGCTGAATTTGGTACCAAGATGCCAAAGCAAACACAGGGCCAACATCACCAACACCAATACTATTTACTTATAGAATTTTTCTATATATATATATATATATACAGTATATATATATAAAATAAAACTAGCACACTAATCATGTCAGTATACACACACACACACAATTTTCATAAGCACCAAATGATTTTTTGATTTCTGCACTCCACCTTTAATTAGTTCATTATGTGCATGTTTAATACTAAAATAATAGTTTTTTAATAAAATGAAAAAGGTTTTTATTATCGTAATCAATCAGAAATGTGAAATCTGCATAAACTATTGGAGATTTAAAACTTAAATTGCTCTTTTCAAGTTTATTTATATTTAGAATATTTAGAAACAATAAGAAAAAAAATCTCCCTTTGATGGCACTCATCTGCTTTTATGAACAAAGTGCACACAGCTATTTGCGAAAATTTAAAATAAATAAAGTGCTAATAACTAAACGAAAGCACAAACTACTCTTCCGCTGTCGACTCACGCTCACGCCACTGAGTCACGTGACACTACGACAACAACCCACAGCAGAGCGAGGGGGAGCAGGAGGAGCAAAGTGAGCTGCAAGGTGCAGACGGAGAAGTGTTTGTTCGCACAGATTTCTACTTTTGGGACTGTAGAGGAGAGGAATTAAAACAGTATCGATCCCATCACGCTGGTATCGATCCAATACCAATACCAACATAGGTATCAATACTATCGATATTTGAATCAATCTGCCCACCCCTACCAAATAGTTTAACCTAATCTTCACTGACTAACCCACAGTTTTGGAACTAGCTAGCTTACTTTGCTTATAACTTGAGTACTTTCAAATAAAACTAGCACACTAATCATGTCAGTATATACATGTCATTCATGCACCAGGGTCCACCAATCAGTTGACAGTGGGAGGGACCATGCCATGGGACGCACCTCATGACTGTGACGAGTGCCCTGTGAAATGGCGGCTTCTGTATCCCACTTCCCAGAATCCTCTGCTTCTGCTAATGTGGCACCACGGGACGAGTGATAAGCAGCGTGCGCCAAATTATAAATGTCCCATGAAGAGGGACTGTCAGATTGTGCTGCCAGTTTGTTGGATGGCAGTATGGCACTTTGACAGTGCCGGTTGGGAACTCCCTGAAGTCCTCACAGCTTGCTGATAACAGGCGTTTCGGGCATTGAGAATAAGCAGCAAGGGTCAGGGGCATCCAAAACCATGAAAATTTACCCCGAAAATCAGAGATGCAATAAAATATTTTTGCTTGCTACTTTAATATTTAACAGGGCAGTGGTTCCACACCTCTGGGGGGGGGTTCTAGTCTCCACTATGGCTCCATGCGTGTGGACGCATGTTCTCCCCATGTTGCTGTGAGGTTTCCTCCAGATATTCTGGTTTCCCCCCCACAGTCCAAAAACATGAGGTTAGCTGTAGCTGATTGCCCATAGGAGTGCATGAATGGCGTGTGCACACATTCGCTGTGTGTGAATGGTGTGTGAGTGTGCCCTGTGATGGGTCGGTGCCCCATCCTGGGAAGTTCTCTGCCTTGTGCCCGTAGCCTGTGGGATAGGCTCCAGACACGCCGCAATCCTGAATAGGATAAGCAGTCACAGAAAACGGATGGATGGACTTAAACATTTAACAACTTTCTTCCCCTTCATAATTCCACTTTGATGGCAAATGGCTTGATCCAATTGAAGTGTTAACGAACCCGATAATCGAGTAACATCATATGTTTTACTCCTAAACAATTTAATTTTTAATGAACCCAAACAGTCGATCGGGTTTTCAATCCATTCCCTTCAATTAGCTGGATTATAAAATGCCGATCAACTCAGGGCCTCTATTAAAACCGAATCGATATCACTTAGCGTGGTCGAGCATAAAACGGCATCATCCCCTCCCAGTTCTGCACATATTGACAGGAGTCCTGCGTAATGTTGGTCGTAAGGGGTCTAAGGTTCAGTAGCCCAGAAATAACAATACAACAACGATACAGCCAATAGCACACGACGCTAGTGTTCCGAAAAGGCCCCAGTGCTAAGAGGAAGAACATGATGTCATTGTGATGATCAACGTGTCGCCCTCCCATGGCTGTACGGGGTATTACACCTCGTCATTAAGCCAGGGAGCGGGGCACTGTGTTCCGAAGCCAGGCAAATTGAAAAGGTTCATAAGCACTGTCCTTGTAAATAAGAGGGGGGTGGAGTAAAGGCAGCAGGGGCTTAGCCCGAGAGGGAGACGATGGAGTACCGACTTCCGCTGCCACGGGAGCCACGGGCCTCGTCGTGCACCGTACCGTGGCAGAAGCACGGAGACTGCCAGACAGAGAATCCGCTCGATAGGAGGCCGGCGTCTGCGCCAGCCGGGCAGATGGCAGGGTTTACAGGTTGGCAGAGAGGGAGAGGCCAGGGGGAGCGTAGGAACACAGGCACACGCATGCGGGCGCACGCGCTGCCATATTGCCTGTGCGGAGAGCTATATGCGCAAATATGTCCACAATCTGTTACGTCCTCCTGCTGAATTAAGAAAAAAAATAACAGATCTGTTTACACAGCTTTACATTATAGTGGCTTACCTAAATTAAACCCCTTTGTCAGACAAGACATCCCTACAGAACCCCAAGATGAAAAACAACCCTGCTAGATTGCAGGTGTGTTTGTGATGAAAGTGAGAGGTTACAGCAAGGATTTCAAAACTGAGTACTACAGACACGGAGCCTGTCAGAAGCCCGCGACTGGCTACCCGAAACCTTTATTTTGGCACCAATTAAATGTGATGTGTCACTTTGTAGCATTGCAAGTTCACAGAAAAATGATTCTACATTTCCTTTAACAGCTCTTTGAGTAACAGCCTGAAAACAGCGTGGAAAAATGGCACAAGCTGCTTACAACTGCAGTGAAGCAAAGAACAGGCCATAGGAAAGTGCAGTAAAGCAAGGTACATGCCCCAGGAAACAGCAGTGAAGCAAGATGCAGGCCATAGGAAAGTGCAGTAAAGCAGTGAAGCAAGACATAGGCCATAGGAAAGTGCAGTAAAGTAAGGTACATGCCCCAGGAAACAGCAGTGAAGCAAGATGCAGGCCATAGGAAAGTGCAGTAAAGCAGTGAAGCAAGACATAGGCCATAGGAAAGTGCAGTAAAGTAAGGTACAGGCCCCAGGAAACAGCAGTGAAGCAAGGCATAGGCCATAGGAAAGTGCAGT
>JAODKN010000115.1:1005187-1023174 GCA_026774425.1 Petrocephalus zakoni
GAGGACAATCGGGTGCTAATACTCAAGCAAACACTAATTTGCAGGTTTAGATGAGCCCCTAATGATGTGCGTTTAATGGGAAACCGAGAAGTGAGCAACTCAGAGCTGTCCCAGAATCCTTTGGGAGGGGGATCACAGTCCTCCACTAGAGAAGTTGCAGGAGATGTAAGCACAGTTACCCAGCTGGGAGGAAACAGCCACATCTGTACCTACACTGAAATCGTCCCGCTTGGCTTTTCACCACCACTGGGATTATGGGTGACCAGTCCCGGTGAAAACCCACCCACCGCAGAGCCAGTGAGGAGCACAGCCGGAGATCACAGCTCGTCACTTTTTTATTATCCACGTCGCCTGCCTGCCATCTCCCCGCCACGTGCTTTCGGAATTAGCTAGCCTTTAATGAATCCGCTTTACGTATTCCTTCAGAAGAATTGAAGCCTGCAAATGCAAATCTATATCACAAACATATAAACAGGCAGATGCTTCTGTGCAAGGCGTACGAATGAATTATTCCTCAGCTAATTAAATTACAATAATATACATCAACTCCATTAGGAAGCTGCTCTGAAATTGTAAATATTTATCAGGGAGTAGTGCATTTTCAATATGAAAGGTGAGGGTGTCTGTAAACATGCCTGTTAGCTAAGCGTCATCGATTTCTGAAGGGAGATGGCTTACAAAGTCCCGCTGGGTGAACAGACTCTGTTTGAGGCGAAGCACTCATGGGTTGAACGGCTTCCCAACCAATCCGACAAACGAATTACCGGAGCGTGATGCGCGTTTCACACGCCAGCGACCTGCCCGTTCAGCGGTAATCATGCATTTGAGGTGCTTTGCGTCTAGTTTTTAATTATTTGCATATGTTTGAGGTGGGTTTAGCCGGAGATAGCAAACATTGCTTCGCTTAGATCTAAATAGTGGTGGCATAATCTCACATTTTTAACCTTGAAACATTTTCTACATGCTGGTTGTGGCCTAAATTAAAACAGCCACATACTCATAAACACAAAAGATTCTATTCTTGCCAGTGTGCTGCTGAATACATATTACCATTCAAACTGAAATGGCTATGAGGAAGAATCTTCTGGAATGTTCTGGAAACAATTTCCAATACTTGTTCTGCTCCTGGTCTTCCTGCATAGATTACATATGGATTGGCCCATTATTCTTCAGTAATATGGTTCTCACAAATATTTTCCTTCCCAAGGAGATACTCTTGGCATCATTGCTGAATTATTTCTCATGTAATGTGGAAAAATGTCTTTTTAATGGTTTTCAAGTTAACTACAATGAGAAATAATGTTGCAGAGATTCGAGACTTAGAATAACAACGGTGTTAATATGACAGATTTTACAGACCCTGCAAAGGGCTTTTTTTTAGATCCAGCTAAAGCTCATATTTGCGTAGCATTTGTGATCATCTTCCTGTGGCACTGGTGATCATTTTATCTACAAGAAACAGGACAGTAATTTCTTACCAGAACTTTTCCTTACCGCTGGGTAAGGACAACCACCTGTAATGATTTACAAAAGTAATGCTAAGGAATGTCACACAATTCATATAACTGGGAACATGCACCGTCTACACAAGTGGCATCAGCTCCGAAGGGAAGCTCGGACGCGCAGCTTGAATGAAGCCCTCCGGTTCGCCCTGATTTCCGGCAGAATGGCCGGACCGTACCGCGTTATTTACCTTATTTGCTTCGCAGGTACTTTTATCCAAAATGATCCGGTAAGATGGTAAGCTGGACCAATTTAACGCGTCTGCATCATTATACGGCTCAGTATTTACTGAATGCAGTCCAGGTTCCATGCTCCTTGCTCAAGGACACAGCAATGGTCCTGAAGCACCCGCGACATTTCGGCAAAGTACCTTAACTAATAAAGCGCATCTGGACTTTTCTTGGGGACCACCATCTACGGGGGCAGCTGAAGTTCACTGACTTTTATAGCATACAGAGCGCTCAGGGCGCACGGATGCTTATCGAATCCCGCTTCCGCTCTACCGCCGCCCTTTCTATCCATCTCCTGACTTTTCTTTATACGCTTTGCTCGGAACGGGAACGCGCCTGGGCGTCGCGGGCGCGTTCCCGTTCCGCTCGTTCCCGAGCCGGCTACCAGATGCGCTCACGCTCGCTCCCGGGCAACTCCGAAGTTACCCAATTACACGCGCGCTAGAGGAGAGATTTAGGAGAATTATTCATATCCTACCAGCATATCCAGAGGAGAGGAATAAATGTCACTGTTGCCATCAGTACCCTTGTTAGTTTTATCCCCCCGCCGCTTCATTTCCACCCCTCACACCGCCGACTGGGGAACAGAAACAAAACCCGGTGAAATAATACAGCATTTAAAGCCGGGATTAGAGCTTTGTCTGGTCTCCGGAGCTTCCCTGCGCATCTACTCGTTTGAGTTAATTACATCCCGTGTGACTTTCTCCAAACATGAGATATTAAAAACAAACAGACACGAAATGGAAAGAAAAATAAGATTTAATAAAAACTGCGCACTGATTAATAAATATTTCAGCGCCTTTTGCACCACTAACCCGGCGTCCCTGCTCTTACCCTGGTGCCGGATTCGTTACCTTTGCATGGCTCGATCGTCTTGGGAAATCGTCTCTCACAAACGCTAACAATATCTGAACCGGAAATCGTATCTCTGATAAACATCCTTCCTCCTCTTCACCATATCACACGAATCCCCGAAATTCATTAGGATGGCATAATTTGCGATTAACTCTAGATACATGGGACTGAAAATGCATGATTAAAGCTGCAGAAATGTAATGATTATGTATTTACAAAGGGATCGATGGATTGAAACGTGGGTTTGATTCATGCGCTGGATCAAAACAAATGTCTCCTTTCCAGACAGCCTTTAAGATTTCACGTTCGTGGACCAAGTCCAGCTAATGTACTGCAATCGAAAGATAAATAACCTTGCCTCACATCTGATCTCGTAAATGCCATTTTCTGACATTTTTCAAACTACGGTCCACCGCTGCACGGCACTGCTTCGGCCCAGATTATTTATTGAATTATTACCTTTGCTCTGAAGAAGACGCCCAGGGTCCAGACTTACGTAAAAAGTTGACTTAATTTATTTATCACGTCAAAAGGTAATTTCCACTGACTGCACTCATGCTCCATAAACGGGTGACCGCAGAACCTCACTGCCTGATTCCAGCGGTTGCCCATTGCAGGACCTGCTGATAGATTTCCTTTCTTGCTGAAGCCAATGTCTGTCTTTTACTTTCTCTCTCCATCCATCCATCCGTCCATCTTCAGTACACGCTTGTGCTATGCAGGGTGGCGGGGATCCGGAACCTATCCCAAAAGCTATGGGCAGAGAATAACCCAGGATGGGGCACCAACCCATCGCAGGGCACACTCACACAGACATTTACACCTACGAGCAATCTGGGAACTCCAATTCATCTTGGCAGGTCTTGGACTGGGGGAGAGTTTACTGGTGAACCAGAAGTACCAGGCGACAGTGCTAGCCACTGCACCCCCATGCCTCCCCTCTGTTAAGCCCACACCTGAACAAAGCCTGCGATCCATCCTCCCACTATCACGCCAAAGGGATTACTCTCCCGACAAGAGGAACACGCACAGGTGTAGGCTGCAGTGTTATTGCATTAACACCCATACGGGTCATAGCTCTCTGCTAAGCAGCGACAGGCCCCACCCCCCAAGGGCCACATCTATAGGAGCAGATGCACGGAGCGGTCCGGATTCCCGCTCGGTGGGGACGGCTTATTTCCGAGATTCATGCTAACACTGCAGACACTGACACATCTAATGCAATTTATTATAAGACAACAACTGCATTTGAACACTATACAGCACCATTTGGCTAACCGCACAGAGCATTTTAATTTCCAGATATATCTAATGGTGGATATTTCTCCTAATACAGGCATTTACATCCCATAACCTAGTTAGAGCATGCCACAGGCAGTCTTAGTAAACCCTCTCTGGCATGCGTACACTTTATTAAAATTACATGGAACGGCAGCACTTCTCTTCCCGGAAATGTCCTGGCACACGTGACTCGGTTTCTTCACAGGAGCCGCAGAGAGACGGCGTGAATATTAAGCAGCCACTGATGCGACGGCGAACGGCGTAGTGACAGGTTTGTAATGATCGGCCTGGCCCGCGGGTCGCCATTTCCATTCCCGTCTTCAGTCTTGGTCAGAGCCCCGCCCCCCCCGCTTGATAGACGCAAACATCCCGAGTAAATTGGACGACCCCTGGGGCTCCTGCTCAGTCGATCAAGCCAGCACTCTGATGGATCACCACGAGTCACTCGCGCTAACGGCCCACAAAGCGTTTCAGGAATAAATACCAAAATAATAATAATAATTAAAAAGCAAACAAATCGCTTCCTTTTCATTTTTGGCGTACAGACAGGCTTTAATCACCACCGCAGCATTTACGGGCAGCTGTAAAGCGACGCCGATTTCTCAAAGCATCTGACACTTGATTTCTGGAAAACCCCCCAGACAGACTCAGCGAAAGCAGAGCGGTAGGGAGCCTGCCCTATGGAGTTGGCATGCATCGCACATCACGGGGTGGAGTAGCGACAAATACTTTCTTTAGCGTCTGAGTATTACCTCCTGGGAAAACTCATTCCCGCTCACCCCCCCCCCACCCCCAAGATTTCCACAAACCACTAGCAATATAAAAACAACAATACAGCCTCATATATATTGTCTTCCCAGAGAGATTGTTCTTTTTCCATAGAGTCCCCCAGGTGTAAGAAGACAGGTGAGTCCTCTTTTACCATGTCTTTAACTTCAAAAAATGTTGCGCGGTCATAGCATGCATCACAGCAAGAGAACCGGAAAACATGGCAGGTCGAGTGACTGATATCGAGCGCCTCGATTTCAGCCCCGTCGAGGCCCCTCTTCAGCTTTGATGATGCCGTCAGCACTGAGTGTGTGAACAAACAGTAATCCCTTTGTCTTCCTCTCTAAGAACTAGGCAAGGTGTCTTCCTGATGAACCCGCAGAACCATACAAAAGATAATGTGACTGTACTAAGCCGACTTTCCTGTTAAACAAATGCTGGCACGCAGCCACGTCCCGGACGTGACAACTGTAGCATCTTCAGGATTTTTTTGCCTGACATTAAATAGCTTGTCAGCTCAACCCTTTGCCAACTCAAAGCTAGCAGACTATCCGAAGCATAATTTATCGTCAGTTACAGCGCTGTTATTGACTGTGACAGGAGGTGTGACTCGTAGGAGCTTTGAAACATTCTGGCAGAAAGGATCACACTAGTTGGTGTTACTCGCTAAGGTCCTCCATGCCCCCAGAGTTTTCAGACGGTGGACAAAGATCTTTGCTCCTAAACACAACCTCTTTCTTGTGCTCTCAGAATCCAAAATAGAACAGCATTTTATTGTAGTACTGTAATTATAAAAATACAAATCACAACAGCAACAATAGAAAGTCCTCGCAAAGCCTGAAAGGATTCAACTTTCATTAGCTGAATTAGTTAAACATATTTTATCAGTGCCACACTGTAAAACTGTATAAATCAGCTAACAGTTGATTAAAGAGTACAACTTGGGCCCAACGGCACTGAGCCCAACTTTTTCTATAAACGATAAGCTTACATTTGTGTTTGATGGCGCGGTAACATCAAACAACACAACACAAATATCTTCTCACTATAGAACATTTCATGGCATATTTAGATAACAGAACAGAAAACGCATTTCAAAGGAAAATCCTGAGAAATCTGAGGAGCGCGGGACTATCGGAGAGCAACCGGACAAAAGCAGAGAGACTGTTACCTGGTTTGGCATCCAGGGCCGAATGCCGCAAGCATGTAACGTCCAAACACCCATCGTGTGCAAAGAAAGCTGTGTCCATCGCAGAATGAAGCAGGCGGTTTGTCCAACCGGTGCGTATTCCAGCGGGTACTAAGCACTATAGTGTATAGTGACACACCTGCCATGCCCTTTGATGTCTGTCTTGCCAGAGAGATTGGAAATGACTATTGAATATTGAATAAGTGAATATGCAGTGCTCATCAAGGCAATGTGCACCACTCCACAATCGCGCGCAAATCGTAGGTGGGAGGGAGATCCAAAATGTAATCACAGCGTAATCACTTTTCCCCCCAGCGGGAAGCACTTTCATTAATAAGCCTCAAAGACGGAATACAAGGTTATTAATTGCCAGCAGCAATCAACGAGCTCTGATACACAGCAGAGATTGGCTGTGGAGGAAAGGTATGGGACAGGGGAAGATAAATAGTTTGGATAATGATCTCCCGGACGGTAATTGGGTTCTGCCTTTCGAGGTGCTTCTCGGAGCGAAGGCCTTTAAATCTTTGGCTGTCAGCCGCAGTGCTATCACTCTATGACATACGCTAATCTGCGCTCTCAAAGAGCCTCTCCGTTAATTAGCTCTGATGAGGTCATTACAAAATTCGGATCTAGACATGGTGACAATTGATGGCAATAGACTATTGATCTGCCGTGAAAAACAGCGGTTACATGTATTCACTCGAAACCCCTTTTTTTCTTCAGAATACTCGTATTCGGCCCGTGAATTTGTGTTCGCTCAGCAAGCAAAATAAGAGCGAGTCTTAATTGAATGATTTCTGAGCCGGGCGAATTTCTGGAACTTACTCGAAAACCGCAAGGGATTCAGAAGATTTAAAACGTGTCCAGCTTCAGTGAGAATTCTGACCTGTGTAATTACTCCCCCATGGCAACATAAATTGTGACGCTACTGGCCAAGAACTGTGGGCCATCTGGTTTACGTTACACGATCAAATCAGCTGTCAGACTGCAAACAATCACAAAACAAAAACAGTGAGGATTATTACTAGGTTGCTTCTGCTGTAGTTGTGATTAATCGGGGCTATTTTCACAAGCCATCTCAAACGTTCACATGGAAGTCAGCAGAGTATTTTTGTTCCTGTCTGTCTTTTTTTTTTATTACCCAATTAGCGTAATTGATTAGATGCTACAGATTATTTTTTCTAATGAAAATATGTGTTGGATAAAGACAGATGCGTAATAGAGGCTCAAGAGTGATTAATTCATTTATTTTATATAGTAGCAGAAGTGTAAATAATGGATTACTTGCTAATTGGTCCTAAGGCTTGGGTTAAAACCAGCTCACTTACTACATGAAAGCCACAGACAGTCTGAGTTTGAGACCCCCAATCTGGGTTTGTTGTTCTTTTGATGTTGATTCCTGTGTCATTAACCATACTGCACGCATCAGTGAATTATTCACTTTTTTTTTTTTGCAAAACAAACCTTTTCTTTTTCATGTTCTCCATACAGACTGAATCCCTGGGGACGACCTACAATTTAAACCAAAATAAAGGCATGTAGCACCTGCCGTTTGACCTTTTAAACAGACAAATCCAACATGGGACTGATTACAGGCGTAGACTGGCACCAAAGCCTGTGACGAAGACTAGGAACAGGGAGGGAGGAAATGTGCATGGGGGGCAAGCCCCCCCCCCCCCCCAGAATAAAATCAAGAAACGACAGGCCTTTGTGTCACACATCTGTGAGGCGGAACTGTCTCTGGAAAATAGGCAGAAGCACTTCTGCGACAGATATGACACAAGCTCCCCGCCTGCTCGCAATATCACACACCTGCAGTGGAGTGTTCCTCCCGGAGAAAAAAACACACTGTGCAGATTTATTACCCGCGTCCGTGACTTTTATGCCGTTATTAAAGCGGCTCTTTGCGCGCCGACATAATGGCGTGCCGTGTAATGAAGTGATACATCACGGCGGACGCCGGAATCGCCGCGGCGTCGCCACGTACAATAACGAGCCGACAGATAACTGCCTAGTATGTGGCGGGCGAGGCCGCGGGCGGAGACTCGCCGAGATCGGGGCTCGGAAACGTCGCGACCCCTGGTTATCCTGCTGATGGTGGTCCTGTAGTAAACTTTGGGGGGGGGGGTGACGTTCTGCATGTATTAAAAAAAATTATTATTTAGGTTGAAAAATAATTTTTAAAAGCTTTAGCGCATGCTACCGATGTCAAAGTCTAGAGAGAAATGGATCGTGTGTCGATATTTCAGATAAGCAGGAGGAAATGAGTGACCCCGATAGGATGCTGGCACCAGCTTATATGGCACGGCTTCCCAATTACAGCCCGGAGATGGGAGCGGACATAAAAGAGCCATCCATCATAATAGCGAAATGCCCCGCGCATACAGAAACATTCAATTAACTAGCTGATTTGCCGAAAGCCATCTAGTCAGGCGACATGCAGACTTTGGAGAGCCTGCCTGAAAGCTCGCCTAGGGGATCGGTCACAAAAAATATCTTACGGAAACGCACGTCTAAATTCGCTTTTATATCTGAAGGACCATGTTGTGCACCTACCAAACAACATTACTTGCAAACAACATGCATACGTGCTTATTATTCTTCTCCGGCATTTATATAGCATATGGTTTCTTATGGTTTTTTGGGTTTTGGATATGGGTTTTTTTTACAGTAACCATGGTTTTACTATGGTACCTCATGGTAATTATGATTACTAAGCTCCTACCCATAGTATTACCATGGTTTACTTATAGCACTTCATGGTAACTGTGGTACTACTATGGTTTACTATGGCTTACTTATAGCACTGCATGGTAACTGCAGTGAAACCATGATAAAACCATAGTCATAAACTCATGGTTACCCACAAAACCATAGTAAAACCATGGTTCATTTCCGTAAGGATAAGCAAACCAGAAAAACAATGGTTAACCTGAAATGATTCTCTTGTGAATAGATAGATTAGGGTAGATTTAATAAACATTTCTCTTGCTATATCAGAAATGAAGAAGGGAGATAGTTGTGTACGGACAGGTCACAGAACTGCTCATTCCCTGGGGTAGCTAAGATGCTGCATACCAGTGATGTTTTCCAATTAAACACAGAGGCATAATCCTGACTGATTAATGAAAGATACACTGACAGTCAAATTCAGTCACTGAATTCGGCTGACAGCTAATTGCTCGCCTGACATCCTGACGTCAGGTTTACACATTTCTGCCAGGACACTAAATGGGGGTCTTCAACGGCCCCCGCCGGCTAGTCAGTCAGACACAGAAGCTGGCAGCTCGAGGACTTCCACTCGCCGACCGCTGTTCCGGAATATAATCAGTGTAAAACACCGGTACATTTCCATTTCATTACGCAGGTGGTGAAAACAGGCAGACGAGGGAATCAATGGATGGATGTGTTATTTAATTTTCCATGTGAAGTGCTACCTTTTATTCAACCTGTACTTACACAATGTAAATTACGTAAATCCCCACTTAAAAAAAGAAAAATGTGTAAATTCACCCTTCCCCTCAGTCTGGTCAACCACTTGAAAGAAAAAAAAAATGCAGGCTTCCTTTAGTACCTGTCTCATAGGCATCAGGCACTTGAAGTAATGAACAGCAATATCCACACCTTTAGCTTCTCCCGTGTGAGTGAAGCATGCCCCCCCCCCCTACAGTTGGAGCAGATGTATAATCAGATGGACCCCAGCCTCGCGAGAGTGGCGTTTGATTACTCATGCCTGTGTAGAGCTTACAGCCGCGCCTGCAGAGCTTGGCTGAAAGAAGAGGCTGTGGACCATCAAAGCCATGTGCGTGTGTCTCTGTATGCGGGGGGGGGGACTTTCCATCGCAACCTCATTCCCTCGGCCGTGTCGTCTCTTACTGCCAAACCACTTCTGCCCCACTCCGAAGCCATGACCTACTTCCTCTGCACTCCCCCCTCACCCCCGCCGTTTGCCATCATTTTCCCCCCCCTGCCCAATCTCTCATCTTTGTTCTCCAAGGCACTCCTGGATTTTTTTATATTTCTAAAACCAAAATGTCTAGTGTTAACATTTCAGTCTTACAAGGATGCTGCCACCCAGCGGACAAGATTCCCTACAGCTGAAAAGAATTTGCAATCCAATTACATTCGCCTGACACTTTTTCCCCCAAAGTGACTTACAGTAGAGGCAAAGGTCACAATATATATGCACTCCTTGGGATTGGAACCCACAACCACTGTGTTTCTAATACAGTGCTTTACAAGTTACAGGAGGCGGCTCAGCATATGCTACATTGTCAGACTGCCTCTATATGGGACATAGTTCTTTCTGGTCACCACATTTCAGCAAAACACTAATATGACATAAACGAGGCCAAGAAGGACTAATTCCTTCATACCCAAGCCACGGATTTGCTCCTAATTGAATTCCTTACGTTATAATGCGCAGGGATTACAAACGAAATCCCAGATTTTGTACTCACGTGTAGCCGTCTTTTGAAACACCAGAAGAATGTTAAAGACTCGCACTATTGTGAATCGCTCAGTTGTAATGGTGTACGTGCCAGCTGATATGGGGTGACTGGAACCAGTTACTGGGACAGATGATCTCAGGCAATAGTTGCTGTCGTCATAAGTGCGATGAGGGTGACCATAAGGGGTGGGCCGGATGGAGAAACAGAGCTTACTGCTACTTACCCGTAAATACATTTCTCTCAAGTGCTCAACTACCTTCTAAAGCATTAGTCTGCTCAGTTCCCCAGCACAGAGTAACTGAGCATCATTAGTCTGCTGCAATAAGCCTCACACATGTTCCGGAATAGTCTCTTCTGACCTGACCCTCAGAGGAATGGCTGAGAAAAGAGCCAACGCTCGTAATTATCATGTTCACACCTTGATACCCGTATCTGCTAAAGTGAAGTCAGCAGCTCTCAAGGGACAAAGTGAGGCCTAGAATAGTGTCAGGCAGCTTAGGGATTAGCAAATAGCTGTATGGCTGTAGGTTCGAGCCACAGATGTCCCTCTTCTTATACTGGGGATGCGATTGAAATATACCTATGAAATAGTCACGGTTTCTGTGCAAGAAGTATTTCCTCCCAATCTGAAAGTCAACCACATCGACTCCTTTCATATCCTTGCCTTTTTCTGTCTGCATTCTAGAAACTCCCATAATCCCCTGCATGAAGAGGGCTCATCTGCTGAATGCTGGAATCCTTTGAAGGTCCAAGACGTTTGACACCTGCGAGGCACCAGTCCTGTGTGCTCCAAGGTAGCTGCTGACCCTGTGTGCTCGCATCCCCCGGCAGGGTTGGGGATTACCCATGACCACTTCACTGCTGACTTTTAGCACTTAATGTAACCAATGTGGATTGCAAAATAATAATAATAATAAAAAACAGCAACCACAGAAGATAGCACTGTTCACGGTGTCCCACTGTGTGTATTTTTTTCAGTTGGCATTGAAGATTTTACCATTCAGACAGCTTATTGTACCTGACAGCATTTGATGTTTAAAAAGGCAAAGTGCTAGCCGACCTTTGGGGCCTTGACACATCCATTCAGCGAGGACACGGTAAATCTGCCAATTTGATGCCCTGAGATATCAAAAATGAATTTTTATCTTATTGGAGATATGAGAATCAGAGAAAAATGGAGGAAGGGTGAGGATTGTTGTGGAGAGTGTGACATGCGGGAGAACCTGACCTGTCTAAAGCACCACTTCTCACTTTCCAACAATTATATTACATATCGAGTCCGCTTGACTTCTCACTACTGATTGGCCTGGTGGCTCCCTGACCGCTCAGTAACAACGGAACCAATTTGTCCTGGGGTCACACCGGCGAACCTGATTGGCTGGTGGCTGAAGTTACTGAAAGGTCCACTTACAATGCATTTCAGGAGCCGCAAATCTTTGTGCTGGGTACACAAGGGAGCAGCGACGATGCAATTCATGGTCAAAGGTCACACCTAAATGACACAACACCTTTGAGATGTCAGCTCTCTGAGATGGGATGATGCAATTTGGATCCCCCTGTGTTTGACTTTCACAGGTGGGAATGAATCCCAAGCCTGAAACGCCATTGAGATGTGCAACACGTTCGCATCGCTCAAATAACAAATCACAGCAGATAATGGTCAACTTTACTGGCTGTAAAGGGTGTGGTGCATTTTGTGCATCTTATTCCCGGCTTTCTGCACTAATTTCATTATTCTCTAGGCCCAGCAATGATGTCCAGCCTAGGCTGCCTGCCACAAATTGACTGGCATTTGCACCTCTGACTCACACCCCTAGCAGCCTGGCCTTCATTACAGATGGAGAATCAGATCTCGCTATATGGGGGTGGGGGGGTCACTAACTGAAAGAGCTGCTCTACCAGCCCCTCATCGGTTGCTGTTGCCAAACACTGATGGCGACACCAAAGTTCACCCCCCCCCCCCCACCCCCACGACATGAACTAGGCCAATTTGTCACGCTGATTACAGTTTCCGGCTACAACTGGCAAATGGCACCATCCGTACCCCAAAGGGAAGACGCCTCAGGGGCGGGATCCTGTCGGATATGACTCAAGCAGATTTTACTGAAGTTTGTTCATTTATTTCTAGCTCTTTAAAAAGAAAATAAAAAAATAAAGCAAGCGGAGCATAGGGCTTTGTCAAAGTGACAGCGTTGCTTGGACCGAGTAGGCGGACCGAATCTAAGAATCGGCGAGTGTGTCATTATTCACATTTTCCTCCCGAAAATGAAAGGCAGGATGGTTAGAAATTTCATTTTAATGGAAAGGTGCCTACATCCACTCTCCTTTTCAACTTTCAAGGAAACCTCTGATCTCCTAAATTTGTAGACACATGCAAAAAGCTCTCCTGGGCGTTTGAAGTGTTAAAGAAACACACTCCTCCTTAGGTAGGGTCATTAAAAGTGCATCTAATGGTCCATATGTCAGGATCCTCTGTATCTGTTCTTCAGTGACCAGGATACGTGTTTAGAAATTAGATATATGGAGAGATATGTCTCTTACTGTAGGTCTCTTGGTCACTCTGCTGATGTAGCTCACTGCTAATTTCCTGCATATCCTACAGGCTCGATATGTCATGTGTGTGTAAATATCTAAGGACTGTATTTGAGTGTGTGCATGTGTACCTTTTGAGCTGCAGGTAAGGCGTGCATGATGGTTCTCAAAATAATCTAGTTCTAATGCTTATAGGTATCATATTTGGTAGGAGGCAGGTTCAAAATTTCAGTTCTGTACAAGGTAGTAAACCACAAGGCTTCGGGAGTAAATCACTGTTTTCTCACCGGGAAGGATTATGTGTTACTGTGGAAACCAGGCAATCCGATTGTGAGCGACTGTCACCATTCTTGTAAAAGGGAGTGTGGCCGGTTCACTTCACCGGCTGCTGTCTCGCTGTGTCGTCTTGCACTTCTCTGAGCTCATATGATCTTTGCTGAAGCTTGGCTTTTATCGCTGCAGAGACTGCAGTGTTCTCGCGTCCTTCGGGCACATTGGAGATAATTTTAACACCGATGTTTCTCACACATTTCCTCTCCCCGCTGCAGTGTGGCATCACTGTGTTGCTCAAGTGATCAAAAGAGCAACTAAACTCGTCAGATGCAACTTTCCAGGCGTCTGGTAAAATCGCAACTGCCGTGGCCTAATTTCAAAACAACGCGACTTGACGCAAATCTTTGGGTGTGAAATATTCATTGAGTTTTCTGCCTCTTTTTTTTTTTCCCTGAAAATTACTGGTATTGTCCTTCATTTGACCTTGACTTGAACACTAAAACCTGACAAAGTTAAAATTTTCTCAATGAGAAAAGGCAGCGAAGTGTGAGATGCTATTTGTTGACCAGGTGGAGAGAGGTGGGCTTCAACTTCCTGCCAGGATGCAGGGATTAAATCTAGTTAAATTTAGTTTCATTAAAAGGGGTCCTACTGGCCCACAGACATCATGTCCAGAACCAAGCTGTTTTTCTTGGATCATTTTCAACGTCTTACTTGACCAGGTCTTCTCCTATTTTCACCTCTGAGATCTTTTCGGATCATCAGAAATCCTGTAGCTACCGTACCGTAAGATCAGCTCCAACACTGTCTTATTGGGCTTTTTTGGAAATAGTGTACTAGTTCTTAATGATGGAACTGACCCGCATTAAATCCAGAAAGCTTTATTTTAATTACTGGTCTTTGTTCCAGCCTCATGGTTTATCAGTCACTGGATCTTTATTTGGCAAAACATAACTTATTCTATCACATCGGTTGTCAGATGATTGAATGAACAAGCTGATGGAATTGAGACAACAGCTGACAAAACACAAACAGAAGGGGGCCAATCGTGTGATTATGATCGGAGGAAAAATTGTTCTAATTAAACTACAAAATACCTGCTGAAATGCATTAAAGCTTTTACTGCACATCGAATGATAGGTGATAGATGATATTTTGTGAACACAGCAGGAACAGGCTTGAGGAGCAAAACCCCCACGTAAGAATGAAGCTGGATGGGTTGGTGACCTGTACCATGCCCCCGCTCCCCCACAGAGAAACTACTCGGAAGATACTAGAGAGGAGAGTCAGGACATGGGCAGCCCCGGGAGGCCCCACACACACGCAGCGCGTCAAGAACCCGGCCCACTTGTCTGTCAGAACATCTCTTCATCACTACTGGAACCCCAACACTAACACTGGGGCCATAAGACCCCACCCGGCCCCAGTCGCCCCCCTCCCGCTCGGTCTGTGCGACCTGCCTCGTGTCTGTCAGTGTGTGTCTGCGAGGAAACATCTGCTCTGATGAGGATTCAAATGCTGGACAAGCGTGTATGTCTGGTTTGGAACTAAGGTTCCCGAGGAGGGTCCTGAGGTTCGCCAAGGGGACAGCGACGAGAACAGTTCTCATTGCTACAGGCATGAGAACATAAGAAAAAGGAGACAGATAAAGAGATGGGGGATGGGAAAGGGTGGGGGGAAGATTTTTCAGCTATTCAAAATGAAGTACCACCACACTAAACCAAGGGTGCCCTAACCTGTCGTTAGTGCTCTATTGGCCCATAGCATATGTAGCACCTCAACATGTGAACATGCTTATAATGTATCCATATGTATACATGTGTATTGTTACGGGCCAAGTGTGATTCTCAAAACGTGTAACGAAAGAATAAGTGTGAATACATAAATATGACAACAAAGACACACACAAACCGCCTCCACTGACATGCACGCAACAGACCGCCAGACATCCCACTGAAACGGGCAGCGCGATGTTCCCGAAATGCTCCTGTTTACAGACAGAGCCCCTCGGCGCATCCTGATGAGATGCTGAAGGGTCTCTCTGATACGACGTTACAGGTGATTGTGAAAATCGACTTTATTGTTATTGTGCGCACACACAACCAAACAATTGGGCGGGCGGCCAAGGTCGGGCCCGGCTGTTATCATTGGACCGTTTCTTCAATGATGTAGTGCAGTCAATTGCTACGTCATTGCTTTAATTCAGTCCTACCCAGATGTGGTCATCAGTAATACAAAGATGGTCACACTGAAGCTTGTGGCAGCCTCTCTAAAAACAGTATGTGTCCAAGGACTTGTAAAATCTCATTTTATGATACACTTTTGATGATGCACACATTTGGGATTAAACTTGGATCAAACTGGCCTCAGCCTGTGTCCTTCAGGCCTATAAATATAACAGTTTACTTGATTTGGGGGGGGGGGGTTCAGAGTCCAGGCTGGACCATCCTTCATCGCTTCACACTGCCTCTCGAAAACGTGCCTCGATTATCCTGCCGCCTTCTATTAGCTCCCGGTTCCGTGATTCCGTGGCTCATCGAATGCCCTCCGTTTACTCAGCCAAGCGGGACATGTGATTCAGCTGCCTGATCACCAGCAAGCCTTCACTATCCATGTCCTCACGAGGGAAGGTCACGGGGCCCAGACGGAGCCGTCAGCCGCAGCATCCAATGCGACAGGTTCTACGCCCGAAAATGCACATTGCGTTCTCTACAACCTGAAAACCCTTCAAGAAACGCCTCGAGACCCATCTGTTCCAGGAACACCTCTACTAGCCAACATCGCTCATTGTTGCTCTTAGTGTTGCTAAGTTTGGAAGCTGTAGTGTAGCTCCTACTCCAGCACTGCCTACACTTGTTACCGGAAATTCATCGGAAGCTCGGCCTAGCTGCAATTACGCCTAGTTGACTCCTCGACCGTGTAATGTTTGTTATGTATCCATAACCTCACTTGTATAAACCTCATTTGTATTACTAAACAAAGTAAATAGAATTGTCAAACCATTAAATACACTTTACTGGAAGTAGCACACCACTAGGGCCTTCAGGTTTGGAGTTTCTTTGACCTGGTGATTGTGCAGTTTTAGAAATCTGCTATTGGTCTCTAACCATTCATTTCAACATGCAGTGAAGGTCACAGTGAACCACATCCTGTTCCAGAGAGCACAGTGAGGGGCGTTTGCTGAACAGGATACCGGGTCGTCATAAAGCATCAGCACCTTCAAAACAAAAAGGCAATCCCAAGTCACTACGCTACCTGAGCAACAGGTTTTTTACACTGAGGGAGGAGCCCGGGGATCCCGAAAGTAACCCACCAATGGGAGACTGTGGGCATGCAGAACTGGGGCCAGGAACCAACACAAGCCTCGCGTCCAGGGAGCCACGGGGGGAAACCGGCCAAAAGTGGTGGCGAGAGAGACCGCAGAGCTCCTGGGAATGAGACAATCCCTGCCCCCAACCCAATGCCCGCCTTCCCAGTGGCCTGGCCGCTTTTTGGCGTGACGCGGGGCTTGGCTCCCCTCGCCGTTTCGGCTGGCAGCGGCTCTCAGAGGCGCGGGGGGGGGTACCGTCCTAACGTTCGCCCTGCCGCTCGGCTATCCCCATCCTCCTCCCTGCTTCTTCAATTGTACCTCCCGTTTCCCGCCTTTTAGCACTTATTGCCAGTACTACCCCCCCCCCCAACTTCCCAAACATCAAAAAGCAAAAGAAAAAATTTTCTAGTAATATTTTTATGTTGACTCTAAAATCACTGTAAAACATAGAAAAGAAAGTCACTGGTTGAGGAGGATCACCAATCGCACTCAAGATTTACGTTTGCTCAGGCCCTGTACTCACTTAGCACCTTACTGAGGAAGTACTAGAATTCAGGACCATAGACAGCGCTCGTCATGCCTAAGTGTAGTGACTCTTTGTGGCCATCAGGGGGCCCCACAACTGAGGGTCCCCATGCAAACGCATGATAAACATCGCCGCTAGTCACGCCAGGTCCCTTGTCATGGTCATAGACCCTCCTTCTCACTATGGCCAGCATAAAGGGAGACAGCGTGGGTTGAATTACAGAGTCCCTTTGATCAAACCACAGCATGATAACGAATGGTTTAGAGGGTGGAAGAATCAGCCTTAATTGCAAGTGGAATTTCAGTTTTTTGTGCCTGAACTATTCCACTTGTTGTCAACCTTGTCCTTCACAAAACAGCCAATAGGGTCTGAAAGCTATTCCAGAAGTGTCTCCTTTACTGTCCCAATTCACTTTCATTCACCTGCCTAACCAGTTCCATTACATTAAAGACAAGCACCTGAATGGTACCACTAGGGGGCACTCAGTAACCCACCGCAGGGTATTTCGGCTGCACCACATTCATATTTTTGAAATGCCAATAATGCAATTAATATGCACCAGTACAGGATGGCAAAGGGCGTAACTCAGAAGGCCATAAAAATGCATATCTGCCAAGCGCCTTACAAGCTGAGGGGCATGTCAAATTCAGGCAAACATAATAACAACAACAAATGTAAGCTGCTGATTCAGTGTTGAGTGTCCCCAGGGTTGCCCGTTGAGAACTGCAGTCACTCTGATTACCTTGTAAAATTGAATAACAATTTTGGAAAAATTTAAGCAAAATTTTGCCCTAGGATTTGGCCTGGTCCCCCAAAGGCATGTGGCAACACTAGAACTGGGGAATTTGGGTGTAATTTAATTTAGACGTAGGGCTCTGACTCACTGTCCTGTACTTCCGGCAGTTGATCGGCACCATCGATAGACGTTCTCGTACTATTCCCAAGGGCCTTTCACAAGCCCCCCCACCTCCGAGACAAGGCCTTGCTTGGACAGAAAGCCACGATGGAGGTGTATCACTGGGCCCTCGCCGACAGCCCTCCTTGTCAGCAGTCGATGCGCTTGCTGCAT
>JAODKN010000115.1:1071529-1089423 GCA_026774425.1 Petrocephalus zakoni
TTACGAAGTTGACTCAAACAGCACTAAAGTGCTTAAAAATGTAAAATATCACAGCACCACCTACAGTCATTGCACTGCGCAGCCATCTTGAATTCCAAACGCGCTGCACCGAGCTTTTGTCTGGAATTTTGGGGAGACGGGAGCGCACATGTCATCACTTCCGGCCTCTAGGCTCGTAATCTGACTCGGATCCCGACCTCCCGAGAGTAAAGGAACGCACGATTATAATGGGTCGGCAGTGCTACCTGACTGTGCAGTCGGGCCACGGCTCCATGCGCAGGCATCTGCGGCTGCGCCACCACAATCTCATCAAGGCTTTGCCCCTGGAGCTGCTGGAAGCAGAGACCAGCCACACATATAATTCATTTCTTTGATATTAATGCAGAACAGAACAGAAAAATATTTATACCTTCTCACCACGATTGTTCAGGGTCAAGGATCTTCAAAAATGCATGACATGTTTCCTCATCATTTGTGTTTTATATGGAATGTCGACGGCAGATAATGATAACGCGGCTAACAGGAAGGCACCCATGTGAGCGGTGCGCCTGAGGATAGCTGGAGGCCCACCTGCTGGGGCAGAAGACCTGCA
Source organism: Petrocephalus zakoni (assembly GCA_026774425.1). Taxonomy (NCBI): domain Eukaryota; kingdom Metazoa; phylum Chordata; class Actinopteri; order Osteoglossiformes; family Mormyridae; genus Petrocephalus; species Petrocephalus zakoni. The sequence goes on from JAODKN010000115.1 coordinate 1,072,122, forward strand.
GGCCCCGGGAAACGTCGCGTCTGGGGGCCCGGCGTTGGCATTCGGGGCTTCTGCGGTGTCCTGGTGGAAGCTGACACAAGCTGCACCAGGTGGTTGGTGAGGACGGGAGTCCGCAGGGGGCGGGGCGTCAGTGGCGCAGAGCCAATCACAGAGGGCGGCGGCGATCGGCAGGGTGGGGAGAGGAGCCTGAAGGCAGGGCCACCGGGGACATGTGACACAGCTGTGGATTTGGACCTCTGTGGAGGGGATCTCGCCGCAGCTGGTGCCGGAGGTCGCACCGATGAAGCAACTCCAGCTGGGCGAAGACTAGTGTTGGGAACAGGCCTGGGAGCTGGAGTACTAACAGACCCAAGGCCACCGGACCCTGATGCGGTACTGCCACAAGCCAGGCCACGCATTCGCTTAGCGGGAGGCACAAAGACCTGCTCAGGTCGTACTGGGACAGGTGTGTCAGACCCAGTTAGCAGCTGTAGGGCACTTTCATCCAGTTCCTCAAAATCCACATCCCAGTCGTCAAAGTCATCTGGGGAGGCATCAGCCTTCTGATCGCTTGAAGTCGGAGGGTCCTGCCTGGTGGGGGTGGCAATGCTCCCCCCCATGCACGATCCAGCAGCCTTTCCGTCACTGCTGAGGTCGGCAGTGCCCAGAGGGTGACAGGCAGTGCTTCCGTGTGCCACTACTGGAGCAAGGGGCTGGTGACTTGCGGTCATCTGGACGCGAGGGCCAGCGGGGGCTCTGAGGCAGGTTGCTGCGGTAACAGGCACTGTGGCTGCAGGGACGGGCTCCGTCTCCACATCCCAATCAGCATGCAGTAGATCCTAGGGCAACACATTCATCACAACACAGTAATTAATCTTACAGGAAAGGTGGTCGATGGCTTGTATTGCAAGCTCGAGACTCATACATACATTAAAGATTACATCCTTTGTCATATTTAGTGTACAGGCGTGTACAATTTTAAAGATTAAGTATGTTTAATGCAAACCACATTAGTGAGGAACAATAGTAAGAAGTAATAGATTAGTTTGTTGCAGTTTACATGCAAGAAGGCAATACACTACCTCGTCTAAGTCCTCTCCTACGTTAAAAAGGTCCTTCCACTTGTTCGCCTGGAAGTAACATTATTAACTTGAAATAAAAACAGGTAACAGCAAAGGGACTTTTGCAGGTATAGTTTATACAGTTATAGTTTCGTTTAAAATGTAAGTTTGGGGGTCGGGGACACAGATACTCGCTGCACAGCCACTCCGGCTTCGGAGCACCGGGACTCTTACCATCGCAGACATCTAGGTCTCCGTTTCAGTCGCCGTGCCTGACAAACGCATGCCAGACACTGCCGAAATTCACCCACTCCGCGACGCTTAGAGCCGTGGTGCTAGAGGCCGCGGCCTCAACCTAGACGCCACTGCGCGTTGCCGCGTTTCGCGTTCGAAGACGCGCAGACGTGCCGCGTCACCCGTGACGTAAGACGTCGACATTGACGTCGCGGCTGACCAGGCGACGCATTGCTGTTCGCAAGGATCACCGACAGGGGGAGCACCGCCTGCCCCCGCCACGAACGCCATCGCTGGTCCCCGTACGCCCCCTATCGGCCGTGTCGCCGAGCAGGCGCGCAGCAGGTGGGTCCGGCGACACGCGTGGCTATTAATAAATGAGAAGCCGGGCTGAAGTGGGTCGCTTGTCTTGTGACTGACGCGGCCTTTCTAAAAAGGGCGTCCGGCATTTTGCGTTGGATAACAAAGTGCGGCGTGCACTGAGACGGTCGAGTTTTAAAAGCTGCGCTCCTAAAGCTACAGAAGAACGATAAGTATTAGGTCAAGGACTGTCATAACGGTAAGGAGCAAAGCGACGGGGCTGCCAGCTCTCACGCATCTGGCGTGACACTCACGCTTTCAGACTCTCCCGGCAGAAATAAAAAAGAAATCTCACGGCAAATCTATATTATTCCATTATAAACCTAAAATTGACTACATCAAAAGCGCTGGGGGCAGTTTGCAAACCCTACGGACTATTTAGGTAATAAAACATGCATGTAAATGTGTGTGCAGGCTTGTCTCGGATTGAAAATCTCACTCCAGCGAGCTGACCGAAGTTGGCAACCCTGTAACATTAACATCTGCTTGACGATATAGTGTGTGACAGTCTACAGTCTAAGTAGAATTTATAAAGGTTTTGAATTATATATTTAATTCTGCAATTTCTATAACAGATTCTAATTTAATTTGAACTCTAATTTTAACTTCAATGCCATGGTACTTAAATTTTCATGATCTGTACTCAGTGTTCTGAGATTAGATTTGGTGCCCTATTGATTCATCATTTTTGTTCATGCTACACCCGCAGAAGCTGAAATCATTCTCAGTTCTGGCTAGTATGTCCAAGGACACCTTTGCCTTCAGTTCTGCCTCTCTGAGGTCTTTTCGACTGGAGCAGGAGCATCAGGACTGGGAAGATGCCCGCCGCGCCTTGGCCCACAGAAGAGCGTTGACGAGGACGCCCCTGGCACCCGCACCCAGGCCCCCCAGGCAGCAGCGCAGCCCCAGCACCGCGTCGCACACCCTGGGACCATACCGCTGCCGCGACCCTGCCGTGCTTAACACCTTCCTGTCCGGCGACATGCCCAGGGTCTACGCCGTCCTGAAGGATCCAACCATGGTCAATGCCCTGATGGAGACAGTGCAGGAGGAGATGACCTGGGCACCAGAAATGGGTGGGGGCAGGGGCATTGCCTGATGATGTTATTAGAAAATCCCAATGACACCATCAGAAACCTTCTGATGATGTCATTAGAAAATCCCAATGACATCATCAGAAACCTCCTGATGATGTCGCCTGTCATTGCATGCCATTGAAGATGATGCCAGCTTTTGCTATAGAACCTGCTTCATTTCTCCGTTTATTGTCGTCTGCCTCCGCCCCATCCTTCCACAGGGATGTGGACCCTCAGCTCTAAGGTGAAGCAGACGTCTGCGCTGCGCCTGGCAGCTGGCAGGGGTCACTCGGCCTGCGTGGAGGAGCTGCTGTTCCGCGGAGCCGCGGTGAACACCAGCCCTGGGGGGAGGAGCGCCCTACACGATGCCTGCGCTGGGGGCCACGACTCCTGCGTGCAGCTGCTGCTGTCCCACGGCGCTGACGCCAACCTGCTCACCGCCGACGGCAGCGCCCCTCTGCACCTCTGCAGCTCCACACAGACCTTCTCGTGAGCCTCAGCCCTGCCGCCATCTTCAAACAAAGACATCCCACCGCTGATGGTTTAGACACTGAGGTCCTTATCTTAACTTCAGCTGACTAGCTGTGGGTTTGCATGCTTCCCCAACTTAACCTCCTGTCGAGGCTCATTTGTCTAGAATTTGAGTCTGACTGTCCAGCCTATATGCTACCATATTCCATATTTATCTGTGATTGGTGTGCCTGCAATGGGCCTATACATGTGTGATCTGTTATTTTAAAGCCCAGTCCATTTTTCTTGAATTATAAAAGAGGTTGAGTAGGGTGCAAAAGTTTCCATGTAGCAGTGGACATATGGAATGGTACAGGAGTCTTTATGTGCTGTTCAGAGTACATAATGCTTGGGGGAAGAAGCCGTTTGCCAGTCTGGTCTTTCTGCAGTGCATGCTCCAATAGCGCGTGCCAGATGGCAGGAGGGCAGGGGGGGGGTGGCTGGGGTCTGCGCTGTCCTTCGGGTTCTGCTATGCCCTCTTCAGACCTGTTTGACCCATTTTACAAAAAAAACTGTATTTTTATCCATAGGTAATCTAAATCTGAAAAGAAAACATAGAGAGTGGGACATGAACCCAGCTCAGTTTCCAGCACTATACATCCATCTATTGTCTATACTATACTATTCCTTGCTACACTACAATATACTATACTATTCCCTGCTACACTGCAATATACTATACTATACTATTCCCTGCTACACTACAGTATACTATACTGTACTATTCTCTGCTACACTACAGTATACTATAATATACTATTCTCTGCTACACTACAGTATACTACACTATACTATTCCCTGCTACACTACAGTATACTATACTATACTATTCTCTGCTACACTACAGTATACTATACTATACTATTCCCTGCTACACTGCAGTATACTATACTATGATATACTATTCTCTGCTACACTACAGTATACTATACTATACTATTCTCTGCTACACTGCAGTATACTATACTATTCTCTGCTACACTACAGTATACTATACTATACTATTCTCTGCTACACTGCAGTATACTACACTATACTATAGTTTTTATCCATCATGGCAGGGTGATGTTTCTTTTGTTAGTTCCCTATGAATCTGCTCTTTGGAACGTAAGTGCAGTGCATTCGGCTGTCTGGTGCCCTCTCCATCCTAGATGCGCTCGGCTCCTGGTGGAGGTGGGCGGGGCCTCGGTGAATGCGCGCTCCGGCGAGGCGAAGCTGACGGCACTGCACGTGGCCGCCCGCCGTGGCCTGGAGGAGCACGTGGGGCTGCTGCTCCGCCACGGCGCCGAAGTGGCCGCCTGCAGCCGCGAGGGCGAGACCCCGCTGAACGCGGCCTGCGCGGGGGCCGAGCGGGCCAGCGAGGCCGGCCGCTACCTGCGTGTGGTGCAGATGCTGCTGCAGGCCGGCGCCGACCCTCGCACAGCGGGGAGGAAGCGCCACACGCCTCTGCACAACGCCTGCGGGAACTGCAGGCCGCGCATTGCCGACCTCCTGCTGCAGCACGGAGCGCACGCAGACGTGGAGAACTGCGCAGGCTACACGCCCATGGACTGCCTGCTGCAGGTGACAGGAACAAGGGCCTGAAGCTCAGAGGGCAGCGCTGATGTAGCAAAGAAACATAATATTATTTATCTACTGTTCGTATGTCTGCTTTGCTAAAATCCTATGTGAGTGAGTGTTCGCCTTAATTATTAGGGGTTCTCACTGCTGCCCTCTGGTGGACAGAGGTGGCACAGCGCAGAACCCAGTTACATGGTACTTGGAGTGACCATTTTCTACTCTCTGTCCCTGCAGGTGGTGGAGGACTTCCCTGACCAGGGGCCAGAGGCAGTGGCTCGCTCTCTCCTCAACCATGGGGCACAGCCCCCCTCGCCCAAGGTCAGGACATGACATGTGGAGGCAGATGGTAGCTCTGGAGGGGGCGAAAGGGAAAGCAGCTTGGGGAGGAGGGGACAGATGTCTAAAACGGGGGACGTAATTGGCCAAAGGGAAAGGGAAACCGAAATGTATTCACCTGTCATTGGCAGATTCACACCTATGTTTGTCAATAGCTAAGTGTTACACTTTGGTTGGCTGGGATGGGGATAGAATGAACTAAACATGGATGCTTATGCATCAGCACAGGGAGAAACATAAAACAAACTGGGAGTCAGTCGCTGAAATGCTAAACAAGGGCTGGCATGGGCATCAGGGTCTGGGCACATGTACTAGGGGAGGAAGCCATAGATGGGCTGAGTGAGATCAAGCAACTATATAGATATATATTCATATAGATGCCCTCATCTAAGAGACTTTCCTTGCCCAAACTAATTAAATACACGCATGAGTTAGAATCTCTGCGCTTACACGTTTTGGCCAGAAGGGGGCCCAAAGCTCTGTGCAACCTGTAGTGTGCATCACATTGAGGGCACCCCCTGCCAGTCCCTAGGTTCTCACGTCAAACTTATCCCTGCACCCCCCAGATGCTGAAGCTCTGCTGTCTGTCGCCTTCCACGTTAGAGGTCATGCTGGACTGCTACGTCACCATCCCGCCATGTGATGAATGGATAGACTCTGTCCCTTCGGAGCTCTGGGAGGTGAGAGGCGTGATAAAAGGCACACAGGAGCAGGTGGTCAGCGGTCAGGACGTCTTGTCAAAGAGGCCGACGCCAGGGTCACGCTTACAATGTGTCCATAAACAAAACTAGCAACACTATGAGGAAGTAAGTCTAAATTCACCAGCCACTGCCATGGCTAACACGCGGCACTGACTTAGTGTAAATTTGAGAGGGACGTATTTGGACTAAGCTAACAAAACAAACCCTGACAAGCCGGTTTTCTTTAGAGGCTTAAATAGCCTGTAGTCCTCTTTGATGTCCGTATTCAAAGCCTCCCAGTGGCCTCTCTATCCCAAATCCCACTTTGGCATCCGCATTTCAAAAGTGACCAGCTACCTTGCACAAAACCTTCCCTTGCTGCGTGCAGTCCCAGCAGACTCAAATCTGGATCAAGCGCCTGAATCCGTGCCAAACTAGGCCTTCTCCTGCTGGTCCTCCGTTCTCCCTAAATGATGGGCCCTGCAATGAGCGGTTTCTTTCCTTTGCTGTTCGCTATTTTCCCCTCCTTCTCTTCTCTCATCTCTCGTTTCCCCCGCATCCCGTCTTCCTCCCACTCCCCGCTTTTGTCAGGAACACCGACCTTTCTTCGAGTCCGTGCTGCGGATGGTGGGCCAGCCGCGCTCGCTGCAGCATCTCTGTCGTTGCAGCATACGCCGCCACTTGGGGGCGCTGTACCAAATGGCGATAAGCAAGCTGGACATCCCCACCTCAGTGAGGGATTACCTCCTCCTCAGCACAGATGGGCAGCTGCGGTGAGGGAGGAAAGGACCAGGGGAGCGAGTCTGCCCTCCCCTACCCACCCCGTACATCTTCAAGGGATCCCTCCACCTCAGTTACACAAGAGAGGGTGATAATGAGGACAAGGAGGATGTACAGAGCCTCTTGTGTTTAACTTCTAAATAAAATCCTGCTCAGCTGCGGCCGAACAGAACGTGGGGTGGGGTTGTTTCGGGATGCTTTCTGTGTGACGTTCTGTTGACCTGGACTACACGCTGCGTGCTCCCGCGTGACGCGGACGCTCCGCCCCTCCCGATGACGTGCCGCGCGCGCGCGTGTGTGTGTGTGTGTAATGGAGTAATGGAGGCTCTTCCCGGCCGTCCGGCGGCTCACACTGGCTTCTGACTGAAATGGCGTGAAGGCAGCTCAGGTAAAGCGGCCCGCCGCGCCCCGTCTCGGGGGCGGCCGGCGTTACCGTGCGGCCGGGGCCGGTGGGGTGCGGGGGGGAATGCTACCGCTAAATAAAGACGTCCGAGGCGGGCGAAGGTCGCGGCCGTTATTTACACGGTAATCCGCGACGGGACCTCCGAGGGTCGGTGCGGCGACGCCGAGGCCGCGGCCGTCCGGGAAGCACGGTAGCTAGCGTCATTTGGAGACTTTCCCCTGCGCTCTCCTCATTAAAAACGTTAATTTATGCTGGATTCACTAAGCGGTGTCCTTTAGCGTGTTGTTAACGCCGTACTTGCTTTATAGGATTGTGTCTGACTGTGCCACACTGGAAAGGCTAGTTAATATGCAAAAAGAAACACGAAACAATCAATTGCTAAGCAATGTACATATATTAAAGATATTTTGGTATTTCCTTTGCTATGTCCTTATTTCCCTCCTTTTTGGGTCAGGGGTGTCCTCGAATAGGGTGTTGACTAGCTGGTGATAAGTAACCTACCCGCGACTAATGCTCAGCTGCATTGTGCCGTGACTGACTAGCCCTGTGTGTGCTGTGAACACCTCCCAGCAGCCGCAGGGATGGCGCTGTGTGCTCTCACCGTGTTGGATGGCGTGAGCGACGAGGTGACGGTGGCCGGTGGCGTGGTGCTCCTCAGCCTGGCCTTGGTGCTGGCCTGGCTCTCCACGCACGTGGTGGAGCGTGGCGACCACATCTTGGGCACCATCCTGACGGTGGGTGCCCACGCCTCGCTGATTGGCCTGGGCGGTCACGACGCCTATATCGGGGGCCCCCCCGGCGCAGACGCGGCCGAACCGCAGGCGCCCGACCCCGTGCAAGAGGAGAAACCGGAGGAAGAGGACCAGGGGCAGGAGGGTGGAGTGGAGGCGGCTGGGGAGGGAGCCGCCCTAGAGGCAAGCGTCGACCAGCTGCTGAACATTCAAGGGCTGCGCAAGAGAGCTGGTGCCATCAGCGGTGATCCTACCCTGCAGCCTGAAGGAGAGGAGGATGGCGAGGAGTGGGAGGGGGGCACCCCGGTGGGCAGGACCCCTGGCCCTGACATCACGGTTCGTCTCAAGTTCCTCAATGACACGGAAGAGTTGGCCATGCTCAAACCCCACGACACTATTGGCCTGCTCAAAAGGTGAGGTGGCGGTGGCCCTCCAGCTCTGTGGACAGAATTCCTAACTGGTGACCGGTGTCCCTTTAAATTTGCACTGTAGCCGTGAGTGGAGAGCCTCAACCTTAACTCGCAACCTTCTGTTAGAAATCCACATCCCTAATCACAGAGCTGCTTGCTGCCTAGGGAGCTTAAATGCTGTAATGCTGTAATGCTGGAGTGGGGCATGTCCTGGTTCAATTTGAAGGCTCCCATGATGCACTGCAGCAGCAGCCATAAATGCCTACAGCGAGCTGACCCATGGTGCAGAACTGTCACCTTGTTAGTCCTTTTTCTCATATGTAGTATTTAATTCAACTGAGTATTTGACTTGGTATTCTGTTACATTTATTTATTGGTTGACAATTGGTGGCTTAACCATATTATAATTACAGATTTAAACATGGACACCTCAAATACTAGTTGTGAAATTAAAGTACCATTAAAAAAACTTCTGCTAATTTGCAATTGTGCATTGTGATGGCTATATAAGTGCATTTCAAAGGAAATTTGAAACGCCCCAAGGTAAAATAAATTACAGGACTATTTGCAGTAATGGTAACAGATGCGAAATTACAACCTCAGGGTTGCCAGATGTACTGAGAGATGCTTTTGGGAGCTTTGACACTCATCTTCTGCTTGCTGTCCCTCCTCCCTCTCTTCCTCCAGTAAGTACTTCTCGGGCCAGGAGCAGCAGGTCAAGCTAATCTTCCAGGGTCAGCTTCTGCAGGACCCTAAGCGAACACTGCTGTCCCTCAACATCACCCACAACAGTGTCATCCACTGCCACATTTCCCAGGCCCTGCGGGAGGGCAGGCCAGAGAGCGGAGCCCGCACGGGGGCGGAGCCTGTGGGGCCAGGGCTCAGCCAGAGGGTTGGAGGCATGGGCCTGGCCCTCAGCACAGGCAGCCTGGTGGTACCGGTCTTTGTGGTGATGCTGGCTGTCGTCTGGTACTTCCGCATCAACTACCGGCAGTTCTTCACAGCCCCTGCGACAGTCTCTCTGGTGGGCGTCACCATCTTCTTCAGTTTCCTCATCTTTGGCATGTATAGTCGGTGAGATGTCATGAGAGGGAAATGGTCCCAGTGTGGTTTTTGGGGGCCTGTAAGAATGAATAACGGGCAGACCAGTCTGTTCTTTGGCAAAAGGCTTCAGGCGAGATTAAGACACGTGAACATGTAGCTGCAACTGCTTCTGAATTAATTTACACGCGCATGTCCAAGCCGGTGTCTTCGTTGGAGTTAATAGCTTGTTGGGGAGGTGGGGTGACATCTGTATGAATCGTTTGGTATTTCCGTAGAAGCAAAAGGTCAAACAGGGTAGAATCTGTCACACAGCTAAGGCAGCAAGTAGGTCCTCAGAGTCTGACCTTTGTTTTGGTCAGAATTCCCATTCCTGGATGAGCCACGGCAGACCTCTCTGCCTCTGGATCTCTAGGTCCCATGTTTCGCCGATTCATAGATAAAAGCAGAAGCTGGAAGAGGTCTGCCCAGACTTCTGTTAATGTAGAGCTTTAGGATGGCTCAAGGCCCATTTTCACCTCGAAAGATGGCATGCCTGGGGCAGTATCAAAAGTACAGTCCTACACATCGGGGCGGGATCATCCCTTTAGGCTGTGTGCCTCCTCAGAAGCAGTGGAAGATGGATGGGGGGGTGGTGTAGTATAAAGACCCATTAACGTCGAGAATCAGGGGAGGAGGGGTGTTCTGAAGTTAAGATCCAAGCTGCCGCAGCCCTGATTAGTGTCCTCAGAAACCTAAGTACAGCCAAACAGTGATAGCCTATCATACATCAGCCATTGCCCATGTGACCTGCCCTGCGGGCTCTGCCTAACTGTTGGCAATGAGTGTTTCAGTCACGGTCGATATTCGGGGATGAAAAAGACATCACCCATCACCCTCCCTAAAGACCCAGTCACTCCACTGCATTCTGCCACGCAAACGCATCCCATCGGCCCCATTTAAAACCAGTGCCCATCCATCTCACACCCAAATGTCTGACATCTACACAGACTAGACAAATGATTATCCTTGGTTTTGTAATACCAACAGTGTGACATCTGCTTTAACAAGTCTTTACAGCCTACATGATGTTTATCACTTTATTAAACAGCTATTTTTTGCTTGAGTTTTCAGTAATGAAAAGTATGTCTAAAGCAATCTTTGGCGAGTTTGTGTAATTAAGTTTCCATTGAAAATATGTAAATATTAAATTAACTTACTGTATGTAGGACTGGATTCTGTATTTGGCACTTCTGGATTGCTCAAGGGGGCTGACCACTATTTGTAGAGGTCTTGACAGGCTTTTTTTTTTTAAGTGATCTTCGTGCTAATATCACCAATGTGCTTATCAATGTGGCAGAATTAAAGCGATTCCCACCCACCTCGTGTCTGCGTTCGTAGCAGGATTGGTGGCTGAGGCGCCCCCTCCTCTCACTGTTCAGTTACTGGTACGGTGTGGTGGCAGGTCATTGGCTGCTTACGTACGTCTGCAGAGAGCGAAGGTGTGGCCAGAGAGCCACCCAGGGCCTATGCCCACACTGCCCCTTTTGCTGGGTGGCCAGGAGAACACGTTCTGTTATCTGACTGCTTGAGACCCACGGCTCGTACTTGCCCAGTCTCCGGCCCTCTCAGGGTGTCCTGGGTGTCACACGTCGAGGAAGAGACCTATGTGAAAACAGGCTGTCCTGGGAGAAGGGGAGTGAACTCATGCTTTGCTCAATGCATTCTGGATTGGGTCAATGGCACAGAGGACAAGGGTAGCAGCATATGGGCATCTGTTTAGACCAGGGGTCTGAAACTCCAGTCCTGCAGGGCCGGAGTCCTGCACATTTTTGGGTTTACCCTTATTTAACACATCTGATTCAACTCACTGTGCTAATTACCACACAGCACTTGAGCACAATCATTTGTGATGGAACAGGGAAAGAACTAAGCTACACAGGACTCCGGCCCTACAGGACGGAGACCCCTGGGTTAGACAGAGTCAGTCGAAAGGAGCAGGATGTAAATACTGGTAATGCCATTTAAATCCATTTAGAATTAATGCGTCTAAAATGTCTGCATCACCTATTTTGGTACAACTGACCCATTAAACTTTTTAATCACTTTCAGTGCATTAAACAATTTTTTTTTCCAAAGTAGGTAACATCTGGAAAAGCATAGCTGTCAATTCGATGTTACAGTAAAGCCAATTTGTCTGGACAACAGGCCATCCTATGTCCTCAATTTGCTTCAGCTAGTCTCACAAACTGATATTCTGAGCTGGAAGAGTAAGAGTGAACCCAATTCCTCCCGTATCAGTATAAGCTGCCCCGTTCATGAAATCCAATGATATACAGTGTGGCTGGTGCTATTGGTATCTTCAGAAATGCTAAGACACTAAGGCTGAAACCTGAATGACAGTTTTATTCAGACTATTAGGCAACCACAGTACACAATAAGTTGAAAAAATGACAATAACTAGCTGTACATTGTGAAATATATATATATACATATACAATAAACACATGCACATGCCTGTGTGATTTTTTTCCCTCTCCTCATTCAGCTGACTGTTGCAAAGTTATTGTCTCATTCGGCAATAGTGCAACTAACTGAGACCAAGGTGCGAGAACGGTGTCGTCCACACGAGGTTGAGTGTGGCATGTCACACACCCACCCCACCCCATCATGATCTGTTCAACATAATGGTTTCTGCCACCAAATCAGCAGTGTGGCGATCCCACCTGACTTCTTAAAGGGATGCTTTCACGTCTGGGAATTCCAGCAATCAGCTTTCTGAGCTCAAAATGCATGAAATCGGAAGGAAATGCAGGTCAGCAAACATCTGTCTCACCTGCCGTTGTCACAAACTACACCCCTGTAGATAATCGCACGGATCTTAACACTTTTCCTTGAGTTTAAACTTCATCAGAGTTTGTCATAGTTTGTTGCGACTAAAACCAGCCCAGAAACACGGAGTATGGAATCAACAGAAAATGTTTTTCTTTTAATAAAAAAAAAATGATCATCAGCACCACAAAATCGAAAGGAAAAAAAGGAGAATGTCATCCTGTGCATTTCATGCGGTGTCAAATCACATCCACGGTTCCCGAACACTTGAGGTATACAGCAATTAAAATTCCAGCAATACACATACCCGAGAGCTTCTGACTGTGGTACTAAAGCACTGCGGCCCCAGTTACTGCCCGGCTGTGGGGGGGGGGAGGCACGGAAGGCCAGCCCAGTGCTAGGGGCCTCACAGGTTTCCATCTCGACTCATGATCGTGACACAGATACTGGCAAGAATCTGCAGTATTTCTGGACAGACACACAGACGCGCAAGCCCTGACCTGCTCAGTAACAAGGAAGTTCATGATGTATGACACTGACCTCCGGTGCATCTGTGTATTCACCATAAACAGACACCTAATGCTCATATGCTCACAGGAAACAAAAAGACCCACAACGGCATCCCAAAAGAGCACGATGGTGCCACAAACCCACACACACCCATGAGGTTCGATGCCATTCGACATGGAAACTGGCCACGCAAAAGAACCCACATTGCTCTTCACAACATTGCGGCTTTGTCAGTTGGGAGGAGGGGGGGTCCGATCTGGAATGTGGCATCCTCCCCTTTGCGGCCACGCCTGTCCGGTGACCCCCTGCTTCATTTAAGGACACCGCGATGTCCTAACGCCATGGTCCAGTTGCCCTTGTGGCAGTACGGTGCTCATCAACATGACATGAATGACATCGCCTCCGACACCAGAAACAACCAGATGAGACAAAAACCCGGTCGATTGGTCCCTCGACTACAGTAACAAAATCAAAGCAAAACTGTTTGCTTGTCTAGGATTCAGTTATATTGACTATGTTTACCTTGTTTAGCCATTGGCCATCGGACTGATCGTACGTACACCATGTGCAGTGAGCCTTGATTGTGGAAATCTGCCCGCCCACGGGAATCGAAAAATTCACTGAACATCTAAAACAAACAAGCTCACCACCTCACCATTTCAGAAAATAATAATAATAATAATAATAATAATAATAATGGGACCCAAAATAACATCCTCCTTCAGAAGTCTGGAGTCCTTGAATTACCATAGCAGCTGTGATCCAGGTGACTCTAGATCTTTCAAAACATATACACACACCCGTAGGGTGACCACATGTGGGAACTTGAGATGGAGAACCCTTTCCAGAAGTTAGGCTGCAGGTTCATGTGGGCTATTTGACGCCGGGGGGAGGGGGGGACGCTTTGAGGAGCGGGGCCCCGTTTGGCCCATGGGAGGGATCGCCACCAAGTGGCTGCCACCACTTTCCATCTCCTCTGCAAGCTCTGGGACGGGGAGGAGCGCACTGGCGCTAGTTTATGTCGTCGTAGATGCTGGGGGTGGGGGGCGCCGGCAGCTTGGGCTTCTTCTTGCGACTGGGGAGGCCGAGGCCCCCTTGTGAGCTTCCGCCGCCGCTGCCCGTGGTCCCAGCCGCGGCCCCACTGCCACCCCCAGGCCCCCCGCCCACACCGCTGTTCAGTCCCAAGGACGGCTTCTTCTTCTTTTTGGGCTTCTTGGAATCTGAGTTATTGGTGCCTTTGGAGAAGGAGCCAGAAATGAGCAATTGAACGAGTATGCCTGACACCTGCATTTGGTCAGGGCAGTGACAAAGTGGCAAGTTCGCGGTTTATACCAGTGTTAGCAGCTCAACACTGGTTATCCTAGCTAGGTATGTCGAGATTCCCACACTCACTTGCTTTCGAGGATGCAGAGTCTGAAGGAGAGATGTCAGAAGATCCATCCCATTGTAGCCGGCTCATCAGAGCCTGCCCATCGGGCACATCATAACCATCGCTTTCCACCACCCCATCCACATCCGGCAACGTTGACCTGTCAATGGCAACAGTCAACCACAAGCAATATTTAAGAGAATAAGGGAAAAAAAATTAGGTGTACCTCAAGGGCCAACACTTGCACCCTTTCAAATTCAAAATATGCAGAGTTAGTACACAATCCGTGCACTACAAACCAAACTTCAAAAAACAATATCAAGAGATGCAAATCACTACCGAAGAGCCACTAAAGAATGTAATAACTTCTCACTCAATGTCGGAGGCTATCCAAAGAGATTTAGTTTTAGTTCACCGTCGCTCAATAGGGAGTCATGGGTGATCTCAGTAAGAGTTGTGTCCATCCAAGCCCTCCAACATAACACCCTAAGCCCCATCAGGCATGCATAGCACAGCGGCAAATTGATTTCACACATCGGCCAACTTTTTTGTAGTAAACCAGACAGTTGTGTCAACTGGGTCCTGCCCATCTCTGCCTACAGAGGCGACTGTGATGTCATCAGCCAGTGACGTGTGTACGTGGGCGTCACTCACGCGGCTGGCCCCAGGAGGAACACCCGGACGGTCCTCCTCTGTTCGTCTGTGTGCTGGGGACACCGCAGCGACCTGGTGGGACACAACGTGGCATTAAACCCCTTTAAAAGCAACTGCCGAAACCAAAATCGAAACAACGGCCCTGCCTAAACACCCCCCACCCAGGGCCGGACATGGCAGGCTGCTCCAAACTGGGGTCTTTGATCCAATTAGCAGTTAAAATAAGGATAAGGATTTGTATCACTTCAGATTGCTGAAATCAAATTATGAATTCTGAATCTGCTTAACAAGGACAGGCTCATACTTTAAATTATTGAATAAAATGAGCCGGTCACAGCTATTTCTGAATTCAGCTGTTTAATACCACTAATCCCAAAAGGAAAAGAATATAGTTGCCACTTGTGTACCAAGTAGAGAACCCAACCCAGACAAAAAGCGCTTCCATCTGCAGAACCTAAAGCGGCCGTCTGTCAAAACCACTCTAGCTGACCGTGGACCAGGAACTCCTATCGCATTTCTCCATGCTTTGTTTTTTGAGCAAAACGGGGGCGTTTCGCCCGCAGCTCACACACACGTTCGAAATGCAAAGGGTCGTCGGCCCAGATAACGAGAGTCGGAGTTGGCCAAAGGATGAACATAACGCTTACTGACAACAACCAGACACGGTCGGACACTTCCAGGGTCGCCAGGGTTTAGGATTCGCACACGACCAATAGCAGCAATCACGTGCGTCCGTCTGTCTTGCAGCATGCAACAAAGTGTGAATGAAAGACCGACTGCTTTGCTTCGGGCCGGTCACGCTCTCCTAGAGGTGACATGACATCAATCAGCACGCTCTGGTCCTTACCGTGTGCACATCTTCTTAGTATGCTCCGACATCACCCCGCATTGCTGGAGGAGTGGGGAGGGAGGGCAGGGGAGTGGGAAATGGTACCAGTTAAACATCCAGGGAGAACAGAGACACTCAATGCAGCGTCTACCCTTCACAGGAATACAAGATAGTGAAGGAAAGTTCACCCTATAGCTATAATGAAAAACGGCATAGGGGCTCAAGCCCGATCATTGGGGATATAAGCTGATTACCGGCCCCACAAAGCCCTCAGCATAATCCTATGAACAATGTGCAATATTTTAGGTTTAACAAAGTATTTCTCAGAGTCCCCGTGCACGTCTTATAACTCCAGAAAGCGGGACGCCTATACAAGCTAGTCATGTTAATCAACACACTGATATTGACCCCTTAGGCACATAGTTAGGAAGAGCTTAACTCATTACTAACTAACTATTTGTTTAAGTTACTGACAATAAAAGGGACTTTCCGACTGACATACGAAGAAGTGCACCAGCTAACTGGCCTCAGACATGATGTTGCGAGCTCTCACCGTGGTCAGTAAAGACCTCAGTTCTTCTGGGCCAAGAGTCTCGTAACTGATGCCGGAGTTATAGGCGTACTATGGTGAGGGGAGGGAGGGAGAGCACAGGTTTTCAGCACAGCGGCAGAGAGCACAGCCACAGCACAGCAGTCCAACAGCACAGGCATTTGCTCGCCAGGCCAAGCGACGCCGGCGAATGAGGTGCTTACTTACAGGACATGGAAATAGCAGGGAAACACTGGTTACCTTGTACGGGTCAGTGCTGACACTATTGCTAAGCTCCCCTGGAAATGGAAGAGAGCTTATTGACTACGGCATCTTTTACAGCCAAAATCACTCCAAAACACAGCATGTAAATTTTACAGTTCACCAGTACTCATAAATCCATTATACTTGTAGGGTTAGTCTACACACAGAGCAATGGGCCTTTATCCACTCAATATATTGAAGGTGAGGTAATTAAAGACAACAAATCAAGTCAGAGACAATGAGATGAATTGACTAAAAGCTACAGTTTACTACATTGTAAATAGACACGATTCCTAAATATATATATATATAAACGAATACAGTTCAAGCAGCGACCGTGCCTTTAAATAGATGCAAAACACGTTACGCACGTTCCATCTAAAGCAGAGTGCGTGGTCCGGGCATTGACCTTAGTCTGGCAACCAGCACCCACAACAAGGAAATGAACAAAGTGGGCGGGGGGAGGGGCAGAAACACTAGGTACCAGTAAATCCGTTGCAGTGCTAATTAAGTGTATAGGAAGCAAATACGAATCAAAGTACCAGGGGCCTAATGAAAAACAATGATGGGTCAATTTGATGTACATTGGTTTGGACATTGGTCTGGAGTGGTACATTTCTTGGGCAGAGGGAGACACCCCCCCAAGCATTGAAATTTATTATTAGATATTTCGGTAGCAGCACGGAAATTTATTTAATTTTCCAATACATATTTTTACACAATGTGGACACATGAGGAGAGATACATGCAGCTCCTTACAACACATGATGTACATTAAAAAAAGTAGGCAAATATACGAAACAAAAATAAACGAGCCTTTAAACTACCAAGAGGCCAAACGGTCACATGGATCAGCAGCCATCAAATCACGATGCGTTCGAGCGCATCAGGTGTCGGGAGTGTGGGCGTGCCCGCTTTCTGGGAACGCCGTAAATTCCTGAGCGTCGGTTCACAGAAAAGTCCTATTTTCTCATCTTTAGGGTTCGAAACGCATGCCAGGCAGACCGGAAGAGCTGGTCCGGACCGGGTAAGGGGCCCACCAGCCCCACGGGAGCAGACCCCCATGTCCGATCAAAACAGAGAGACGACAAAACGCCCAACCAACGAGACGAGGTAGCCGCCTTCCATCTTTGCTTTTGGGGAGGGGGGGGGGGGGGGGGGCAAAGCCCGCGCGG
>JAODKN010000115.1:1101742-1113177 GCA_026774425.1 Petrocephalus zakoni
TCTATGGGTAAGTGTGTCCAAACTTATTGGTATAGTAAGTATATCTTAACATCCTAACTTACCTTCACTACTTCAATGTACATGAATAACAAACATTTAAACTTATCATCATATGATGTTTGTTATTAATGGCATAGTAGGATGTTAAAATATACTTACATGTTGCTTATGATTGTTCTATGAATGCTTTATAAAAGCATTATGAAAATGTTACCAAATAATGTTCTGCAAACATTCATGCTACAGACTGATTAACACCAATTTCTGTAACACCCAAGACTGGGACGGAAAAGCAACATTTTTATAAAAGGCAAACCGTAGCCGTGGTAACCACAACCATAGTAATGGTCACTCACATCCGGTTGAATCTTGAGGATGGACTTCTTCTTATGGCCATACCATAGCTGTTGGGGCGTCTTGGGTTTCTCGGGAACGTTGTTCTTTATGTTTATGTCTGGATGCTCCTCCCTTGGTGACCGGAACAGAGGAATAACACGCGGAATGAAGAGGCACCCTTCGCGGTTTACGGACATTCCCCCACGCCACCGAATACGGAACATGAGACCTCACCGGAATTTCAGTACTTTCTGCTCAAAGGCTTCTTTATCTCTTTGAAACTCCTGCACATATTTTGCCTGCAAGGTAATGGACATTCATACACACAAAAAAATTGAGCCTTCATGCATTTATCAATGATCTATTAATAACTGGCAAGCCGACACTTTATTGCTAAGCTCAGCTAAGGTTAGATTCACCAGCTGAGAATAGATGGTGAGCATCAGGACCAAACCTATCATGATTCTATCACTTGTCAGTCTTTCTAACAGCCTTCACGCGATAACCATCCCTAGAAATTCCTCTTGCTCCCGATCGCCTCCCCTCTCACCTTCTTACGCTCTGGGAGCTCTCTGTACTTCCTGGAGAGGACCTTGGTGAGGTCCATGTTACTCATCTCAGGGTGCAGCTTGGCATACTTGGCCCTCTTCTCCATGAAGAACCTCAAATAAGCCGTCAGTGGCTTTTTTGGAAAATCTGGGTGTTTCTGAGGGAGACGAGAACATGTTCTGGATTAATAGAAGTCTAGTCTGGGCAAAATAGTGCTTGGGTTTAAATTGAGGCCTAATTTTTTTGGGAACAGCGCCCTGCTACACCACCTGTGCCCTCTTGCTTCTCTGGGGGTTTTTGGCGAAGTCCTCCGCGTCGACGATCATCTCTGACAACGTGCGATATTTGCGCACCTGTATCAAACAACGCAGCTGAGTCACTACTCACAGCAATCAAACAAAACGTTATTTTTGTACAGTGTAAAACAAAAAAAAATCTGCAAAATCCTCTTGCGAAAAAAAAGTTAATTTTTGCAAACAAACAAAATATTTTTCGAGAACCGGAGTAACCGAACGCGGACCATAGCACAGACTTGAGAAAGTTTATACACTTTCAGGATGCTTGACAGCCGACCGCACGCACAGCCCACCTCTCGGCACACCGCCTGCCATTTCTGCTTGCAGGCGTCCCCCGAATAAGGGCCGAACGCCACCTTCTCCCAGTCCAGCCGCGACTCCATCGTCTTGTACCTGCTGAGGTCATTCTGTGGGAGGTTCGTCTTCATGCAGTCCAGCAACCTTAACAGGTCCTCTTTGGGCCAAGCTGTGGCACCAAGCACACGGGTTCAGGGACACCCAAAGCACCTGACAAGCACTTCTCCTTAGAGTCACACCCTGCCCTCAGCACCAAGCTTACCCTAGTCTCTAAATTGCTAGCCCTTCCCCTAACAAATATATCAGCCACCTTAACAGTCGATTCACCAAGAATCAGTACCCCCCCACCCTAAAAAAATATTTAGCACTGTGTGTGAAATTGACTTTGATGTTCTTCACTTCAACCAGTAAAATAAAAGTTCCTCCTTATTCATTCATTTATTTCCAGATAAAGGCTCAAAATCCAAAGATAGGCAATCCTCACAGAGGCCATTTAGCCCTGGTTAATGCTGAATAAAATCACAGGACAGCAATACCACAGCAAAGCATACCACTCATAGGTGACATAATATTTCCGCTATTCATGTAAACAAAAGTAAATTAGGTTCAAAATTGTAGCACATTTATAATGTACTATATACATAAGCTTATTTTTTTATTATTTTAAATGCTTCAAACAATAAAGATGTTGTTTTAATCCCACCCACATAATCTAGGCATTTCAGGTAAAAAACACCTTACCTCCGTCTACAGTGGCTTCCATGTCTCCATACAATCCTCGAAGCCCGTTTCTGCAAGAATTAAACATACTATAAAGTTGTGTTCCAGGAGATCCCTCAAGCTAGCAAATCTGTCCAAATAATATATAAAGACGCCCTTGACAGAAGCCGAGAAGTTTGGATTTTCCGTTGGCGATTCATTTGGCTGGATCCACAGACTTGTCAATAAATGTTTGCACCGCGATTACAAAGTTAAAGGTCTTTTAGCACGTCAAGCATAACCATAATGCGAATAAGTAGTGATTCTTGGTCAGAGCCCACTCGTAGGAGCAGCTAGTGCCCGCAGTGCCGGGGCACCAGGCATAACGAGCACCGGGGTGCTGATTAAACCACGCGAAACAAAGTAACCATGCAGCCGCTGGAAGGCACCCCAAGCGGGGCAATGCTTACCGTTACCTCGGAGCCAGTGTGGCAGCCTAATGGTTAGGTGCTGACGTCGGGTCTCCGAAAGCCCAATCGCCCAAGTCGGGGAAAATAATCGGATCTGAGGACGAATTATATCCGTATAACAGCAGCCTGCACCTAATAAAGGGATAACAAATGACAGCAGTGCGAGCCCCTTTCCTGGGGGGTAAAAGCGACTCCAACGAAATTAAATTTCACCCTGGAACTTCCACGGGGCCTCGGATCGAGCCGACGAGACACGGCTAGGGGGATATTAGGGGCGGAAGGCGCTCCAGAGCCAACGGGTCCGGCCAGAAACGCAGATCCCAGCACGGCGGCGTTAAAGGGGCCGATTGCCGGCCGCCGCCCGGGAACGGGATCCGCGGCGCCAGGAAACAAAACTTAACCCGTGCACTTAATTGGAAGAAGCGGCGTGAGCAAAAGCGAAAGTGCGCAGACCACGTGTGCGGATCAGCGGGGCGCCGGAGCCAGCAGCTCGGCCGCCAAACGCACCGCCCCCCGGTCCGTCACGCTAGGCATCATCAAGTGTGCTGGGCTGGGGCCCGTCATCGCGGTGCCTGCCTGCTTCGCGGAGACCTTTCTGCTGGAAACTGATTGCAGACACGTGGAGTGAGACTCCCACCCCCCTTCCTCCTGATCACAGCCCCGCTAAGGCATTAAGAGCCGAGGGACCGCGGAGCCCCAGCGCATCCGGCGCCCCCCAGCATCGGGGTTTCCCAGCCCCGGTGTTGTGTCGAGTGGCGTATTTTTGCGGAAGCGGCTGGTGAAATACATGTAACCTTTCATTTGCAATGCTAGACATCTGCGTGCGTGTCTAAAGGTGACCAGCCAGCTCCCCGGTCGGACTTCGGCTCCCCCCCCCTGCCGCTTATAGCCTCACTACTTATTAAAGGTCCACAAACCCGGGCTGCTGCCCCTGGCACAAACACATCGGGCGTGATTTCGCTTTTATTTTGGCCACCTTTTTGTAAAACACCCCGGTCTCCATATTTGAAAGTAGCAATAAAGCCATAAATCGCTATGTATCACGCAATTAAGGGTCTCGTGTTTCTGGTTGGAGTTCTGCTGCAGAACACCGGCACTGTGGCTGGAGGAGCGGATTCGGATCTGGCCCCAGTTATTCTCCCGAGGTGGTTCCCCCGGCGCCTTGCGGCACCCCCTTCGAAATGTAGCCTTTCCGAATTAAATCGGTAGCACACCACACACCTTGGAATTGCAATCACTGATCACTAGTGTAAGGGTGGCTTTTATGCTTAATTTATTAATAAATGCATAGAAGCTGAGGGCAGCCAGGTTGGGAGGAAGCCTGCACGGCGCCCTGGGTACTGGGACATTCTTGTGACAGCTAGTTCACCTATAATTGCATGGTTTGGGAGTGGGGGAGGATAGCCGGGTGAATAAGGGAACTCCACATGCGGAGAAAGGGGCTTGATGCTGGGGTATGAAGTGCCGGCGCTGTGCACAGAGGCACGACGAGGCTGAGCTGCGGAGAGCCGGTGCTGCACCGCTGTTCTGGCGGATACAGATAACCGGCTAGCCTGTGAACTCCGCGCATCTGTAGTGAAACGGCCGGGTGTCGATGACGGTTCTTCTTAAGGCCTCGTGAATTCCTGCATCAGCCACGCGATATAATGCGGGCGGTGTGATAGCAGCCAAGTAGCGGGACTGCTGCGAGGTTCTCAGCAGCGATGAAGCGGCGAGTCCCTCATCCTCCGCACGGAGCGATGCCGGGGTCTCGGCCGGTGCCGACACGGTAACTGGGAAAGCATGCATCTCCAGTTTTCTTTTGAGTCACTTCCTGCCAACATACATAGACAGGACTTCAGATTTTTTTGTAAAAAAAAAAAGGAAATAAGTTTTGAAGTATTGAAAGACGTATTTTCCCTGCATTTGTAGTCGATTATTATAATCTCTATCTGCCGGTTTCCCGGACAAGGATTAAGATACAAAATTCCAGTTTAGCCCAGGACTAGGCTTAATCCTTGTCTCGGTTTAACAATTTCTGTGTGGAAACCACATGCAGCGTAAATGTTTTTGCAAAGCAAGGAATAATAAGATTAACTGTATTGCATATCACCTGTTGTGGTTTTTCTCCCTCGCCAAATGAGAAGTCAGAAGCCGCTTGTGTAGAATTCTAAGTACAGTCTTTATTGCCACACAGAGGTTACAGGCAAGACCGGACACCCTGCAGAAGTGTGTCCATCATTGATTTTTTCTTATCTTTTTAGTCATAACATTATCATCACTTCAGCCAATCACCATTGCTGTGGCCCCTGATCAACGTCCTTATCTTATAACCTTGATGATCATAGTCTTATGTCTCTCCAAATTAAATCATATCCTATGAAGGTCTTTTCCCTAGTTGTTGTAGGCCTTCATCCCTTTATTCTTCTGCCATGTCTCTTGGAGAGCTTCCTTCTCCGGAAAAAGGGGGGGGGCTCCAGGTGCCTCCTTTCCGTTGGACTACCAATTATCCCCTCACTGTGGCCTTCAGACTAGATAAGTTCCTAAACTCCTTTAGACTGACCTTGATGCAGGGCTGGACCCGACCAGGTGCTTAGCAATGGCTGTAAGCCTGAGATGAGGCACAAGTACATAATGATTTGATTACATGTACGGATTACATCAAGATACACTAGTCAGTATATGTCCCAGTAATAACCTAATGATTACATCAATCAGTATATGTTCTAATATCATGTTAATGATTATATCTTCTAGATGTCATACTACTAAGTGTTACACAATGTTATACCACTAGCGGTTACACAATACAGGCACTAAGGCAATACAAGGTTATATTCCATATTACTGATTATCAGGCCCTTCGGTAGCGTCTCAGCATTAGAGACAGTTAGGCTGAAGCTAAGCTCTGTTGGGTGGTGGATCTCCAGGAACAGGACTGAGCAGTGTTCTGGAAGTGTCCGTAAGTGTGATTGTGGGTGTGGAGAAATTGCGGTCAACATGGCAGCACGTGCATTGTTTTTCAGCTGTTACGGCCACCCTCTTACAATCCTGTTACAATACAGTCTCCCACCCCCAGCCAGTCACATTTGCATAGGCTGCATAATACGCTTCTATCGAATATTTATCATTAATCATAATACATCATTTAGCATTAATCAATAATGCATATTTTTCAGGATAGTTCATGTGAAAGAAAGTATCAAATTAGTAACACTGACTGTAAATAGATCATCCATCCATCCTTCTATAACGGCTTGTCCTTATCAGTAAAACCAATCATATGTTAAGCCACACTGCTCAAAAGGTCTGGTCTTTTTCATTACTGCGGCAAGCTAAACTATTCCTTTCTGCAGCCTTCTGTTTTCTGTAATTTAGTGGGTCACCTGCTAAGCCCCAGGCAAAATGCCCATTCACGTTTAATCTCGTGATTTCTAGTCCCGGGTTAAATGTGATCGTTTCCATCTAAGCGAGCCTCACTTCATTTCTGACCTGCGGAATTTCTCAGAAGCTCCCGCGAGCTGCGCTGAACGGCCTTAGTAGCAGGAGTTGGTTCACGGTGTTTTTAAATCAGGGAACAATGAAATCTACTTTTCTTCATAAGAGAAAGAAAAGAAGAGACGTCTTATTTTATATATTGGGAATTGTTGTACTTTTATATTGCTCGGTTCATCTATTGTTCAGAGTGTCCGTAACTTCACCAGCCATACATTCTGCAAGATTACGGAGGGATGTTGGTAAGTATCAATTGGTGAGGAGTTTAGGGATCTGAATACGAGCTTCTGTTATTAAGAACTATTAATAACTGTTATCTGCTTCCCAGATAAACAATGAACGAAATGGAAATGAATCTATAAAATATCTCTTCTGAACACAAAAAGAAAATATCGAGGTTATGTATAAATGTTATCCAATTAAATATTAAAGAAGGCTTGTAACTTTTATTACAGAAAATGAGTCCCAGTGTATATCTCCAATTTCCTCGGAATTCCCAGATGGTTTTTTCACTGCGCAGGAGCGTAAAGATGGTGGAATCGTCATTTATTTTATAATTATTTTTTACATGCTGTTAGCAGTGTCGATAGTATGTGATGATTATTTCCTACCATCCCTTGAAGTTATAAGCGAACGTAAGTGACCGGTAATGTTTTTGTTGCATTTATAAATCAGAAGTTGCTATACATCATCTGCATCGTTGTGTTGTTATTGATTTTCTACATGCATTTTTTTCCTAGGTCTTGGGCTTACTCAGGATGTTGCTGGGGCTACTTTCATGGCAGCGGGAAGCTCTGCGCCTGAACTGGTCACGGCATTCCTGGGTAGGCCGACTTATTTCCATTATACTGTAATAAATATACACTGCGCCAAAAGTTTAGTAATGGTAACAATGTGTGTGTTATTTCATTAGGCGTTTTTGTAACAAAGGGAGACATTGGCGTGAGTACCATAGTCGGATCTGCAGTCTATAACCTCCTTGGAATTTGTGCTGCCTGTGGACTTCTAACCACTGTGGTACGTAACATAAATTTTATAAGGTCATTTCTGTAGTAAAATCAACTGAAGTTATGCGCAGTTACACTTGAATTAAGGCTCGTGCTGCACTTTAATTTGCTTGTTATTTAAAGTCTCCGAGTTCCGTTACTGGAGATATATGGCTGAACTTGTGGAGCTCCGCGGACCTCTTTAGTGTGGAGACACATCTGGAGATACTCAGGACCTGATATCGCCTGATAACTTCAGGGCTGCCAGCTCTCACACATCTGGCGTGACACTCACGCTATTCAGACTCTCACGCTCATGCAAGAAATCTCACTGCAAATGTATATTATCCCCATTATAAACCTACAATTGGCTACATCAAAAGCGCCACAGACTATTTACTAGGTAACAGAAGTCTTACTTACATCTAAATGCGTGTGCACTTGTATGCAGACTTGACTGGAATTGAAAATCGCACGCCAGCCAGCTGAGCAGAGATGGCAGCCCTGAGACTGTTAATGGGTTAATCCTGCTTTCAGGTGGGGCAGCTCAGCTGCTGGCCATTGTTCAGAGACTGCGTGGCTTATGCTTTAAGTGTTGCAGCTGTCATTGCTATTATCTCCGATAACGAAGTTTATTGGTAAGTACATGCTCTCTATAGGTACTCGTGACGATTATCAATCAACGGCGTTTTACTCTGAAAAAAGAAAAAAAAAGATACATGATTTTTGTACTTCTGCCTGATTTCAAATGCAATTCTATTGCCGTTATATGTTGCTGTAACAGTTTTTGCTAATGCTATCATTTTTATTCCTGTCGTGATGGCTTTTTCTCACGTTTAAGGTATGACGCAGCCTGCCTACTGCTCATTTACAGTGTGTATGTCGTGGTGCTGGGCTTCGACATTCGCATCAGTGAGTACTTTATCAGAAAGTTCAGCCCTTGCTGTGGCTGCCTGGCTAAGGACCAGGAGGACCAGAGTGAGCAACAGCCCCTTGTTGGTTGGAATGAGAGAGGAAGCCTCCTGGTCCACAGCCGCTCCAGAACCGACAGTGGGATCTTTCAGGATGACTCGGGATATTCCCACCTGTCCCTGAGCCTGCATGGGCTGAACGAAATCCAAGAGGGTATGACGTAACATGCCCTTGCAGCTTAGCAAACAGCGATCTACTGTGCTACCTAAAAAAATATGTAGTACATGTGGTAAGGAGTTGCCCTGAAGACACATTTTTGGCCTCTCTCTTCACCTTAAAGATCACCGGAGTGTCTTCTCGATGCCCGAAAACGCACTGAAGCGAATCCTCTGGGTGCTGTCATTGCCCACTATTCTACTGCTTTATTTGACCATACCAGACTGCAGAAAGCCTTTCTGGAGGAAGTGCTTCATGGTCACATTCTTGATGTCTGCAGTGTGGATCTCTGCCTTCACTTACATTCTAGTGTGGATGGTCACAATAGTAGGTAAATGTGTTTGCTTCATCCTGTACTGAAATTCTACTAAAGAACAATAAGTTGCATATAGATCTCGACGCTTACGTTTGAAACAAACCACTGTATGCCGACGACTGCAAGAATCGAAGTTTGAACTGCACATGGCTGCAATCACATGTTTCATTCTTAATTCCTGAAATTCCATTGTTATATCCTGAGGAATTACTGCAGCCTCTGAGGTCAAATTTAGCTCCCAGCCAAGACAGGATTATGGTCTGCTTTGCCCTCTGGGACACCATGAGAAATCATGTGATACCAACAGACATCATAGAGTATAATAGGATTATTATACTGCTAGCAATCATATACGCACACGGCTAAGGGAAATGCCAGTTGTAAAGAATGTGGACCGTGCTGCTAAGATAAAACACCACCATAAGCAGCCGTAACAATGCTGTACTAAAGATCTGTAACCTTTTGTAGGAACAGTCCTTTCTTTGAGTAGATTTCAGCCCAGTACTTTCTTCTCAATGTAATGGCTGGTTTATTAGAACAGAAACTATGGAAAGAGCCTTTCACACACAGTGGTGGCTTAACTCCACATAAGCACTTCTCAGAGAGTCAGCTGGCTTTGGGGTGATGCAAACTGATATATTAAGCAGTCCTTAACTACATGAATGCACTCTAGACCACAGGTTTACATCCATGAAACTGAATTCATTATTCTTCTGGCCTGCAGGGGAAACACTGCAAATTCCAGACACTGTGATGGGTCTCACACTGCTGGCCGCTGGGACAAGCATCCCAGACACAGTAGCAAGTGTAATGGTGGCCAGAGAAGGTACTGGTATCTACCATCATCAATGCTTTCAATCAGTTTAGCTATTATTCAGTGTATCAAGGAAATCAGCAGTTTGTCTTGAAGGTGATTAATGAAGGTACTGCATTGCTGACAGACCACAGCTCACAACAACAAAATGTGTCCTCTGCATATAACACACATCTGACATAGCAGTGGGCAGTTATTATTTCGCAGTGCATAGGGTGCTACCTTGCTCAGGAAACTTCAATGGTGCCCTGCTGCTCAGGGATTCAAACCAGCAACCATTCAATCAGAAGCACACTTCCTTAAGTGTTAGGCCACCACGGCCTGGATGCTTTTTTAGAAATCCTTGAATGCCTGTTTTTTATTCAGCTGCGAGCAGTGAAAACACCCAGGACCAAACACATTTATTCGAAGGACAGCCAAATAGATCAGAGGGATTAGTGGCAATACACCAGTAGACAGTAAGTAATAATATACATCTTGTCCTTTATTCAGGGAAAGCAGACATGGCCATGTCCAACATTGTTGGATCCAACGTGTTCGACATGCTCTGCCTTGGACTACCATGGTTTATAAAGACCGTGTTTGTGGACACGTCCACCCCCGTGGAAGTGAACAGCGCAGGGCTGATATACACAGTCTGCTCACTGCTCCTCTCCATCGTGCTCCTCTTCGTCGCTGTCCATCTGAACGGCTGGAGGCTGGACTGGAAGCTCGGCCTGGTATGCCTGTTCCTATATGTTCTCTTTGCAGTCCTGTCCATCCTGTACGAGCTCGGAATTATTGGCAATAGTCCCATAAGAATGTGCAACGACTGATCCACACCACTCAGGAATTAACAGGCGCATTAAAGGATTTAGCGCATTTTGCCTGTCCTCTCATTTCTCAGCTGACTAATTTACCAACTAAAGGCTTTAAAAAAAAAAAAAAAGCCAGCATTGGTGAAAAATAAACCTTTCGCACATTTAAAGAGAGGTTAGGTATGGTTCCTGGATTGTGACCTATATAAAATTATAAATAGTAAGCAATTCAGTCATTACAGTGACTAACACTACTTCAGTGTTATGGTTGGATAATGTGTTGCCTAATCCCCAATTGTAACGAGAGCTGAATGGCAATTTTATATCCAAAACAAAAAAAAAAACAAAGGATGTGTTCTTACACACACACAGCAAGTGGACCAAAAAAGCAAGCCTGCAACAAATCCCAGCAAACACAGCCACACTAACACACTGGCGGTCTGCATTTACACATTAAACACACTTGTCTCCCACAGTGGAATCACCTGACTGATCAGTTATGTTCCACACAGAAGCAGTTTCTATACACAATTCTCAAATGCATTTATAAATTTTCCCTCACTCGCCTTTGAAAGGGTCAAGGAATAACTTTTCAAGATTTCTGGCATCACTTTCCTTCTGTGCTCCAGCTGTCAATCAGCTATCCAGTGCAGGGTCGGTCTCACTCTTCTTTTTACCATTTTCCTCTGGGGAAAATGACTATAAATCACTGCATCACACTGTGACATTTTTTGCATCACACTGTGAAATTTACTTGTAAAAATGTGCTACAATTATTATAATAAAAAAAAAGGAGAGGTGGGACACCATGTATAAACCAAGCCTATACACATGGAGTTAAGCTGGTGATTATCACTGTGTTCGTGGTACAACAGTAAGTGGCACACAAAATGTTTTTAAAACAAAACAAAAGCTGCAGGCGGCTGCTGATGATGGCGAGCAGACTAAGCACTGCGGTCGATGCGAACATCCACTTCTCGCCCGTTGATCTTCGTGCCGCTCATCAGGCGGCAGGCCTGTTCCGCGCTCTCCGGGCAATCAAAGCGCACCATCCCACACCCCTTGGATTTCCCATTCTCCATCTTTATTTCAGCAAACATCACTTGACCTGACAAAAAAAAAAAAAAAAGAAGATCCATAAAAAAGGACCCAGTTCTCCAGCAGGAATAATTAAATTGTAAAAATAAGCAGCCGATGGCCTGGCCGGGCACAGCCCGAAGGAGAAACGTGGGTCCCCCTTCCAATGGGCTCACCACCCGTAGGAGGGGCCATC
>JAODKN010000116.1:38522-67630 GCA_026774425.1 Petrocephalus zakoni
AGGGGGGGCGAGAGAAAAAGCCAAGAATCAGAAAGGTGAACGGAAGCTTTTTGGCTCTCGATGAATGATACGTAACCTTTTATTTTTATAATGCATTTTTAAATTCTTTTTTTAGAAGCACTGGCTAGCTAGCTGTCCAGGCCAGCGGAGTGCCACTGTTAAGAGGACGACACTGTTTTGGATCTTCGGCACTCGACAGAAACAATGACACAAAAATGTCAAGCTATTTTAAACTTCCCCCATGTCCATGACCCTTTCGCGCTGCTGTCTCTGATGTTATCGCTGATTACAGTCAACTACTGCTCCCAACCGATCAGGATTCGAGCTTCCTGCAGGGCAACTTGTCATTATAGATATCAATTTCTCTCTCTCTCTCTCTCTCTCCCTCTTGCCCCCTCTCCCCCTTGCCCCATAACGCTCACTCTCTATTTGTCTGATTGATCTTTCTTCATGTCTCTTGACCCTTAGCCAGTACTTCCCCACACAAAGAAGCCAAGAAAACGAAGCTGTTTTTATCGCGATATCCGGCTCATTAATCGATCGCTTCCCAGGGAGCAGCCCGGTCGGAGACCGCTTTCCCCAAAGTCGCAGTGCGAGAGGAAGCACTAATTTTCCGGTGCCATGAATGCAGCCAACACACACTGTCCCCACAGCCACTCGTCTGCTGGCTTTTCAAGGGAGAATAGGGCCAATGATGACCGAAATGTGTGCCCCCCCTCCCCCCTCGCCTCCTGCCCGCCCAGCCTCTTCCCTCCCTCCCCATGATGGCACCCCACCCTTTGGGACCCGGGGCCCGTCTCCGGGGCCCCTGTGGGAACAGCAGGATTGAATGACAGTAAATTGTATGAGATTCCGGATGCACTGAATCCAACCCCCAGGATGGACTGAAATAGACACTGCGGGTCATGGGGGAGAGATTCCGGGAGAGAGAGGAGGATGAGAAATGGCAGAGAGCACATCAAGGGAAGCAAGATATACCGAAAGGGATGGGACAGGGATATGTCCTGCACCTCCACCTCAGAAACACTCTCCATCCCCACCTTACTGCCAAATGGTCTGTCTGTCCACTTACAATCAAATGCTCAGTCACTCCAACAGTCAAAGGTTGTGTCCAAATGTTGGTCAAAGAATACAATGGAACGCAAACCACCCCATTAATCCCTTCCTAGTATCTTTTATAACTTTATGTTAATTTTCTTCGAGCTTTGCTAGCCTTTAGCATCATTTCTTATTATTTCTACAGAACCAGCCTCCGTATCTTGGAAAACCAGCCAAGACTGGCCATCTTACCAAGACCCCCCCCCCCCAACCACACACGAGCGCCGACATGCTAACTTATCGAACCTAAAGGATCCTCTGGTTCACGTCCCAGGCTCAACCGGCGAGAGGGACCCGGTTTTCCGCAACGACCATAGAAGAGCAAAAGCAGAAAAACATCTTTGTATGACTCCTTACCTTTGAACGGATGGGGAGCCATCGTCCAAGAGAGTAGATGTGCTCACTGCTCTGCAAGGACACTTCCGTGGCTTCACCTTGGGCTGCTGGTGGCGGGAGGGGGTGGGGGGGCGGCTGGGTCGGAGACCAGAGGGCGCAGAATGAGCCTCGAGAATGTCCCACGAGACCGTCTGACCCAAGAAATGAGAGGAACTGCAGCGAGTCGACCCGACCACCTTGGATGGACTCTGACCAGCCCAATCTCGCCTCACCCCAAAATCAAAATTCACGTTTTTTTATCTTTTTGAAATGGTGCTCTTGTGAAATATCCCAGTAAGAATATTTAAGTTCCTTCTTTGTATGTGATCACTGCTGGATGGTGATAGTTGTGTAGTTTCTGCCCTCTCAGTGAAAGCAGAAAGTGTTGAGACTGGATGCTCCCTCTCTCTCTCTCTCTCTCTCTCTCCCTCTCTCTGGTCAGTCCTTCCGGCCTCTGTTTATCTTCTCTTTCTCTGTAGTCTGTTTAAAATCTACTGGAGAGAGTGGGCTCTGTTTCTGTGTATTTGCGTGTGTGTGAGAAAGAGAGAGAGTGGGATGAGGGTGGGGGGGAGGACTTGAGGGAGGTAGGATATGAATGGTAGATAGAAGCTGGGGAGTGTCTTGGAAAGGGGGGGGGGAGGTGGGTTACACTCGCTGGAGATAGTTAATGGCTGTGTGGCGTCACCGAGCCGAAACTGAATATCACATTTGCCGCCCCTTAGGTTACGTTTTGTCCAAGTCCCTGAGCAATGCCTGGAGAGAGAGAGCAGGGGAAAGAGAGGGAGAGAAAGGAGGAGTGTGGAGGGGGGGGGGTACTGGCAGGGACGTCTCAAGAAAATGACGGAGGAAAATGTCTGAAGAAAACAGATAAAATATAAAGGACGGGATCTAACCCTGCAAGGGCATGGTAACAAGGAGAGTGGGGGCCCAGGGAGGAGGTCCAGATCGGGGGGAGGGTGCCTATCATCCGCACACTGGGGGGGGTCCGTGTACACAGAACGTGGGCCCTCCATTTTAACGCGTCAGTGACTTGACAGGACGTGCAAGGTTAAACATACAAAAAAGATAAACGCGGGTTCCGGACAAATGGGATTAAACTGTTTTTCATGGCCGCCCCTGTCAGTGAAATTTGAATGTTCATTGATTCATTTTGAAAGTCATGGAAATGACCATTTCAAACTTGAAATTTAAACTTCATCCGACTTAATTTAATTTGCCGGGTATTACCCATCAGTTCATTGTTAAAAACTTAGAACTAACCCACTAATTCACCTTGTTTTACTTTCACATATTAATACGTAGATATTTCTCTTGAACTTGATTCTGAGATGGGATGCTGGTCCATGGCAGAATAAAATGCTCCGAACTGATGAAATGAGTAAGTTATGAGAGGTAACTCTGTACAATGAAGCGCTTGTAAAGAGCAGCTCCCTGGTTATTGGCCCTCTCCAGCAAGTGCTGCCATCCATCCTGGGCCACCTGGCCACAGAGTCATTCTTCCTCTTTTTCTCTGCTGCAGTAACTTGGGCTCTGCATCTTGCAGTATCACTTGACTGTCTGCTGTCACTCAACAAAACAAAAACAAGGTTTTAATTAATCACCTAGCAGACCGTCACTCGGAGAGACCGGGCTAGCTTTCACTTCACGTATGCATACAGAAGAATATCTTCAAGGGCATTTCCTAAGGGTACAACAGCAGGGATCTTCCACAGGCTTGCTGGTCATGAACCATCATGCCACCTGCTGGAAGAATTACTGTACTGCAGCTAAGCAAACAACACATGTAAAATCCTGTAAAAAAAAAAACAGGTATCCATAGCTTGTACCTGAAGGCTACAACAGGAGATGTTTTTATGCTTTTACGGGAATCCCGATTGGGTGCCTGCAGGCTGACTAGTCTGAACAGGCCGCGAGGCCACACCCCCCTCTAAGTGCGCCTCACCTCCCGGGGAGCGTTGCTCCACATTAGGGCAGGAGAGCAGCGATCCCGTGTAGCCTGTAGCATTATGTGCTTTCCTCAATGTGCCCGGATGTTACTGTGTCAGCAGTTAACCTCCCGGGATCCGAACCGGTAATGTTTGCGTTGAAAAGCACACCCCCCTGCCTCTCACCCGCGGTGGGTATCGGATTCAATCGCGCCGATCCGTTGAGTCATGATGGTGTGAGCGAGCACGAGTGCGTCCGTGTGTGTGGTGGGGTGAATTCAGGATCGATGTTAAACTGCCCGGTTAACGCTGACTGACAAAGTCATCTGCCCCTGCAGGCAATGTGCCCCCCACCCAACCCACGTGTATCGTGTGCACCCCTGCACTACACTAGTTACACTCGGGGGGGGTCCTTGCACAATGCTTCTCACTTTTGGTTGAAGTAAGCTGACCACTATGCTAACAAGCATGCTAAGGAGCATACTAACAATCACGTAAAGGAGTGTGCTAATGAGTGTGCCAACAAGCCCACTAGCAATCACACTAAGAAGTACGCTGACGAGTGTGCTAACAAGTGGGGCTGATGACACGGCTTGGCACAAATGCACACAACGCCATCTGTATTTGATCAGAAATGATTCAGACCCCCTCCACCCCAACACTGCCCACCCCAAAATGCTCGACCCCCTCGCCCGGCACTGGCACCTCCCTAATTATTCCTGATATTTCGCCAGAGTATCCGTGTTCCATTAAGTGAGTGGGGTCCCCGCTGATTGGCTCTGGACGCCCCTTGAAATAGCAGGCCTGGATTCCAGCCAGAGATTCATTTCCTGCCTGTCTGAGAGCCTTCAGTCGGTTAGGCTGGAAATGCATTTCCTGACTGTGTATAAAATTTTTATTAATGGCGGAGAGTGCATCCGTGGAGCCCGCGGGCCGCTGACGGGCCCGGAGGAAGAGCAAGTGATGGATCGGGCCAGGGACGGGCCGGACCGGAGAGC
Source organism: Petrocephalus zakoni (assembly GCA_026774425.1). Classification (NCBI taxonomy): domain Eukaryota; kingdom Metazoa; phylum Chordata; class Actinopteri; order Osteoglossiformes; family Mormyridae; genus Petrocephalus; species Petrocephalus zakoni. The sequence continues at coordinate 42,919 of JAODKN010000116.1, forward strand.
GATGGAGCGGGGAGAGGGAGAGAGAAAGAGAGAGAGACGGGGGGGGGGGAGGTAAGACCCCCCCGCCGAGTGAGAGTCCTGCAGTGGAGCTGGGGGGTGGGGGGGGTCCATCTGTGATTGAAGAGAAACTTGCCCTGGTTGCCATTTTCACAGAGGTGGGGCTGGGTTGACGGCCCACCGCAGGGGACGTGTTTGTAAGGTCAGGGGTCAGCTGGGAGGGGGGGTGGTCTGGTCAGCATATTGTGGTCTATTTAGCAGGTTCTACTTTGAGTAGGGGGAGGGCTCTCTTATTAGTTTTGTCGACGTCGCATGCCACGAGGAAGCCGAGATTGCTGTACAGTACACTGCAGTGTGATGCAATGTTAGCATACACCCCCAAGACTGTGCCTCCCCCGACCCCGCACAGAAGCCCAGCTACCGGGCCTATTCCTGCAGGGCCTGGACCTCCAATGATGTGCCAGTGCAACAGCCTAAGAACCGTGGCGACTAGGGGGCTAACAGAGAAGCACCGATATCAGAGCGACAGTGCCATGGAGGCCAAAGTGCATTATAAATAACGGAACGTGGGAAGCAAGGACATCAGCCTCTGGATACCCTAACTAAGCATATCCCCCCTATTAACTACCTTACCAGGGGTTACATCTGGGTTCTGGGTGCAGAGGCGATTGACTCTTTTTCTAATTATAAAACACCCAGAAAATCAAAGAGCCACGAAAAGACCAGAGAGGGGTGGGGCATACCGCAACTGCAGGGCATTAAAAGTGCCAGTAGGGGGAGCTTGGGTTAATTTCCTGGAACTGAGGCTAGGCATAATCCATCTGCATGTGTGGACAAGGATCTGTTAAGCTGCTGCAGATCCAAAACAAGTACTGGACAAACCATACCACTATTTTCTTGGACATGGAATTAGTTTATCTAAAATAACTTTCTTAATGGTGTGCCAAAAGTTTCTTTTGTGAGATTTAAACCGATGACCTTCTGGCGACAAGATTCTTCACTCATTATCTGCTCTGCTTGGAGAGTCTCTGTGAGACCAGGTAAGGTAAATCTGACTTATTTAGCTGGAGGTTCGTGACACCATTTGTGTGAAGACAACCAAGCATCAGATCCCAGGCACAAGCAATCGGTCTGGACCCAATAGCTCCCTCCTAAGAGGACCAAATCTTACAACTAGGACTCTGACCAAGGAAAGCCACATCACACCTGTTCCATAAAGGGAGCTCTGGTCACTTGGATGAAGTGTGGTCTGTAACATGGGGGGCAGTCGGTGCCAGTCCCATAAATAACATATTCACAAAGAACTCCATCTCTCGCCCCGCTCTCCAGCTCCAAAGACATGCTTCAGCCGGTCAGTGCTGCCCGGTTGCGGAGACATTGCCAGAATGCACACTCGACCTGTACCCGGCGATCACACAAATGTGAACGAACAATTGACCGAACAAATAAACAGTTGTTTTACTTGCTTTATACGTGCACTTAATGCACAGATGAACGAATAAGCTACAGTGCATCCATGCACTAAGAATTCATTTACATTGTAAAAAAAAAAAAAAAAAAGTGTCCCTGGTGAACCTAGACATACACCCATAGTGTGTCACATGACAGCCCCGGACAACACTCACGCAGGGAAATGCCAAGCAGACACTGACGCAAGCGAACACACACACACACACACACGCACGCGCGCGCACACACACACCCTCTCTGCCTGTAAACTCAATATCCTCTCCAGCCCCGAGGGCAATGAGTGTACAGCCATCGCAGGAAGACAGAGACTACATTATCCAAATCAAAGGCCTGTATTATCAGCCATAATCAATGCTTTCCCATTACCGCGGCCTAGGCAGTGGGCAGGCCTGGGGGGGGGGTGGCTGAGGGTCGTGGGGGAATTTAGGGCTGCTGGGAGGGGGGCGGGGTGAGAGGCAGAAAGGCAGCATGGGGTGGTGATAGCCTGGCAGGACAGGGATTTAGGTGGGCAAGAGCACTGGATCCGAAATCGTGCACATACACAACAGTATGGGACTGTGCCATTGTCTCCAAGCCAACAGTCTCGGTGCCATGGAGATTTTGGGGTATTCATATGATATGCGTGACATCATGCAGTCTCATAGCCGACACAAGGACACGGCACGGAGCTGGCATTTGGAGCAGACAGGTTCTTTTTACACTGTGTCAGCACTGGTAATGGCCATGAGAGACAGGTCTAGTCAGGCCTGACCAGATCCAGTCAGGCCCAGTCAGGACGACTCAGGTCTGGTCAGGTCTAGTCAGGCCCCATCAGGTCCAGTTAGTTCCAGGCAGATCCAGCCAGATCCAGTCAGGCCCAGTCAGGCTCAGTCAGGTCCGGCTAGATCCAGTCAGGCCCAGGCAGGTCCGCTCAGATCCAGTCAGGCCCAGTCAGGCCCATTCAGGTCCGGCTAGATCCAGTCAGGCCCAGTCAGGCCCATTCAGGTCCGGCCAGATCCAGTCAGGCACAGCCAAGTGCAGCCAGGTGCTGCCCGGCCTAGATGTTCTTCAACATCTGTTGTCCATCTTTGTTCCCCAACGTGTAAACTCATGTGTGAAGATATAAGGGTGAAACACCCATGGAACATGAGTACATACAAACACAAAGCATGTTGGGGTGTTGTGTATAATAAGGATAATAATGAGAGACTGTGTTGTGACCTGACCCTAGACTGTTGAGTCTGTATCTTAGCTGTAGAAGATCAGTCACGCTTGACTTCCTGCAGGTTCCGACATCGTAGCACCACATCCTGAACAAAGTGGCGCACTTAAACGGGGACTTTTTGGTAGACAGCTAACACAAAGTTACACTAAAGCCCACTGGCATCACCCAGCACTGAACAGCGGCACAGCTTTCCACACATTTCTGAACGCATATTTCTGATTTGCTGTTCACATACAGCCTGATCAGAGCCCGAATGTTATCTCAGTTGCCACCAAACCCTGACAAACACTAGTCACACCGTGATATATATGTATAGGGGCGTAGCCAAAAATTCCAGGCCCTGCCATAAAATGCCACCTTGCCCCCCCCACCTGCTAGGTTTGCCACTCATCAATCTGAAGAAATATAGGTCCCATTGCAGAAACTGCAGAGATATTATGCGCCCAGAGCCTATAATTATAATTTTTTTGTATTTTGGGGCCCCTATAAAGTGCTTGGTCCCCTGAATCTGCAAGGGTATCTATGCCCCTCTGCCACTCCTGCAGGTTTCCAGTAAAGTGATTTTACTGTCTTCTGTTAAACTATAAGTGCTGCTACCAGGTTGGCTAGTTAACAAGATGTTCCTAATGAGGTTTCACTTTGCAGCATCTCAGCACACTTCTGAAAGCGCATTGTGTGCTAAATTAAGCACATTGTTCCCTCTCAGGATGGGCAAGTTCTGCATATGATGTAACCATGGTTTTCCAGATAAGCTCATATTGCTGCTTCATCTCTGGCCCAATCATCACACCATGACTCCCCAAAGACCCACAGCAACTGGACTGTGTGCTTGAGGACACTGCCAAGCATGTGACACTCCATGTTTTTTTTTGGATGCTATGGTCTGGCATTTGTAACCCTTTTATGAGAATGTTCCGTGAAGCAAGATGCTAGGAGCAGGTGGCCAATCTCTGATTGGGGCTAAACCCCAGAAATTTTTTACATTTCCAAAGTATTCAAATAAACCCTTTGTGAGGCTCCCGCAGGATTTCCATTTCATGCGATAGGAACGCAGAACTCTGAGAATTAAGCCATTTCACAATGGCCCATAATAACTCTGCAAAACACTGTCTTTCAGAAATATAATGACCTCATTCATGCCGAATCAGGCTAATCTGTTATTCTGACCTAATGTTGCCTCAAAGTTGCAGCATTTGGGCGCCCCCTACAGTCACAGACTTGGCACTGCTCCGAAAAGTAAGTTCCTCAGTATCAGCCACCAGTAATGGGAGAAGTGTGGCTGCAAAACCCACAATATATAGGATTACTGTGCACAGCCAATCACAACACGGTTTAACCTAACGGAAGCAATAAAGTAACCAACAGGAAGCAACCTGCGCCATTCAGTGATTGATGACAAATTATGATCCCGCCCCCCCCCATCGCTACCAGATACCATTACACCATGCTGTCCAGTCAGATACATGCGGAGATAAGCAGTGGTATCAGCATTACACTAGCTTTAGGCAAGGCAGTGACTGTAAGGTTCTGCATTCCCATCTTGACAACAAATCACGGTGGTGAAGCAATTTTAATGCCTTCCCACAATACTTAGCAGTGTCAAGACTCAAGAACCCTTGCATGTGACAGCCTGTAATAGCGAACCAAGGAGCCAGTGAAAGAGACTGCTGGATCACACCCACCTGGTTAAGGGCACCGTCGACCAAAACCAGCCAATCAAAAATCAGGAGCACTTTTCAAAACATCAGTGGGAGAATTTAGGGGATGTTTTATCCTGTTAATTACATATACATCACAAAATACCAAAGTATACCACATCAATCTTTAAATAACATTTGCCTAAACATTTTTACATTTATGCAATTGTTAGGATTAAGAAAAAACAACTGAGAGGGAGAAGTATTTGTAGATGGTCATTTTAATGAGATTAATACAAGCGCTGACTCCCAAAATCCAGTGTGATTTACAAAAGCTGTAGGGCAAGAGACTCGGGTCTTTGAGAACCCCGGGGTTGTGTTTTTCTGTGATTCTTTTTTTTGGTGAATTAACAGAGCATTTTTTTTTTGCCTAAACAGGCCCTCGCTTGGGTTGTTCACAGTTCACTACAGATGATCTTAATAGTCGCAAGCCAAAGAATTTGGACTGGAACTCGACAGTACGAACTCTGCCAGCCCCAACTGATCCCAATGGAATATGATGCACTATTTCACCCTGTGGTCACAAAGACACTTCAACGACTTGCAGTGATACATTTTGGTTGCTGACAGATCTGCCATGTGGTCGTGCAGCTTAATTGTCCTAAAGACTGAAAGACTAAAGACATTGGTCCCCAAAGCCTTGCTTGCACTGTTACGGATCCTCACCTCAAAAGTAACACTGTGTTTGTACAAGTGAAACAGCAAGCAATGAGTCATACCCCAGGGGTTATAAAGTTAATCACACACAGAACAAATACAACAGACATTGAATGAGACAGCAAAATACATGCAGAACTGGGAGCAGTACATTAAAATTAAATCAGAATTTTAGCTCAGCTTTCATTAGACTTGGCTATCCCTCTACACTGAAATACCCTAACTCACACTGCCAGCAGATTTTAGAGAGCTACCAGTTTCATGTACCTTCAAAATAGTTGATACCAAGTACCAAGTATCGAATACTTTATAATCAGTGACTTTAGCAAAGTAATTATCAACTGAGACTGAGTGACAGCCTGTGCACCATATGGCCAATCAGAACCTGAGCTGGACAATCTGAAGCCATCTTCTCCATGCATGTTCATTGAGGACACTTCAATAGTCAGTTTCAACTGGAACATTTCCTTTAATGAACCCAAAACTGTACTGGCCACCCCCAACCAAAGTTCAACATAAACGTCGTAAACCACATAACAATATATGGACATTTGTGCTGAAGCAGATTTTGATGTGACACAAATGTTTTAACAATATGAATTAAAGCTATTAAAGGTAATATGCAACAACCATCTAAGCAACAATCTGATGTTAAGCTTTCATGTAAAAAAAAAACTAGGTGAACACAGCTGTGGATGGTAATATTAACACATACAATCTAAACTTTAACTGCAAAAGTTACATTCTCTACTGTGATGCTGCAGCGCCACCTAGTGGACCTGGGGCAGAAGCGGCGGGAGGAAAAGCTGTAACGCTGTCACATATTAACGGAGCCCATTGGCCCTTGAAGCTTATGCTGTTTAGGTGCGAGACGCATACTTTGGCAGCAATAAGCAGAACCGATAGGCCAGTTTGGACATGATGGGAACCAAGTGTTTCTGGTGTCCACCTCCAGGTAAAGACGGCAGAGATGCTGCTCCTGCCTCCTCAGCCATCTCCAGTGCATCCAGAGCCGAGGCCTCCAGCCTTTAACATCTCACCTTCTCTTAGCTCTTTTCCCACACTCGTATTTCACACACCCCCCCCACACAGCAACACCCGATTAGAGTGGGAACATCTACTAAACATGACATGTTGCTCTTGGGGTGAAAGGAAAATAAAATGTGCCACGTTTCTCTGAGCGGAATAAAGCTCCACATTCCAGGCGTTAAAAGTGTCAAACAACTGCACACCTGTCGTTAAACATGAGTGAAATACGAGAAGGCAAAACACCGACGTAAGCTACCATGCACGTACAGATATATTACCAAAAAAGTTGTGGCATTGCTCTTTACAGGTGAGGTAAAAATATAGCGAAGGTTAAGGCTTATAAGACTTTGACAGCTCTCTTGAGGTTGCATGAAATTCAATCTGCCTCGTATTTTTAGATTTGTCTTTACCCGCAGATTGCACTCATTCATGCAGCTAGACAAAGCCAAAATTACCAAGTCCTTCTCAGGGGTGACACTGCTATCCCTTCTACGGATCCCAATCTGAATCTGCTTGAAATCCTGCTCCCGACTTACGCTGGCTACCACCCAACAGCAAAAAAAGAAAAACAATATGAAAAAACACATCAGCTGATTTCATGTCTATTCTTCGTAGACAGGCGGCCATAGTGTCTCAGGAAGTGACCCGCTTTGCCAAACCACACTTGGCAACCTGAACCACGCCTTCACCTAGGAGCCCTGCACCTGAGAAGCAAGGAGAAAGGAAACGAGGAAAGGACCGGAAGGGACTGCAGGGGTTGGCGTCTCGGTCTTCTGGCCGCTCCTTCCTGTCGGAGAGAGGCAAGTTTCTTTAAGGAGTCGTAATAACATCCCATACAGAAACGAACACAACAGCATGGTCATTATTAATGCATAGCCATGGAGTCTGATAAAATCTACAGTACTATCCTCTGGGTATTTTACCCCAAGCTAGCTTTTTATGTTACATTATATTCTGAGACATATTCTATGTGTGCGCAGCGGTATTAAGCTAAAAAAGGCTGAACACTAAGGGAAAACCCAACCCAGACATACAAAAAATGACTGGACTCCTTCATGGTCATCAGTATTGATGGCCATGTGAAGCTCTGTGACCCATTTGCTGTATCTTTTTGATCCCGCTACACTGCACTCTTGGTATGCTTTAGTGCAGGGGTGGCCAACTCCAGCCCTGGAAAGCCAGAATCCAACACAGTCTGCAGTTTTCCCTGCTCAAACACACCTATTACACCCGGTAACTGGAGTTGGGCACCCCTGCTTTAGGATATGCGTTGTGTCCTTTTTTGGTCAGAGAACACCATATAGTGGGGTCAGAAAAAATATCAAATTGTTTATCAGAACTTCATTTGACCATCAGCTGTTCAGATGTAGATCCAGAAGGGATAGTAATCTCCTGGTGACTACACTTCTGCTTTAAGTGCGCTTAAGCCACTTTCCGGATTTCAATACAACATTCTCTGGCTAAGTATTGCCAGAGATTATTATTCATGAGCACATACCCTTACAAATATAACCATCCACACTTCGTCTGGAACCGCAGATTATTACTTAAGACACAGATTCACATTTGCAAATTTGTGAACTTCAACAGCATGTAATTCAACTGAGCATGATTCCATTATTTAGGAAAATTAACCTTTCAGTCTCCGTGCAAATCTGCTGCAAACCTCACCACAAACTTTTTCCCCTCAAGCAGAACCCAAAAGACAGCCCTAGCTAAGCTCCGTGAGAGCACGATAATCACAGGGTGTCCGCTTGTTTAATCACTGTAGTTGCGACACTGCAGAAGTACAAACGGTTGGAACAGGGCAAGGCTGGCCATAAATCTCACAGTCAAAAGAAAGGAATCCCCTGAAAGTTGCACATTTTTTTAATAGCTTTAGTTCATCGCTTACCTGTGCCACTCGTTGCTTGTCAGCCTGTAAATGCACACACAGCCTAAATTTCCAGATAATCACTGAAATTTTAACAAGCCCTCCCTGGCCATACTAGTCATGTGACTTGGGCTAATGAAACTGTCAAGCATTTCCATCTGGCTCTACCCGTAGTACCTGCCTGGACAGTCATTCACTAAGCTAAAACAAAAGCCAATAAACAAGTAAACAAGATTAAGGACATTTCACATCTGCCTCCTGTGAGCTACGATGGTATAAATAGTATGTCAGCTTCTTTAGTTCATTGAATTTCTTATTAACAAATGAGCAAATGGTGACCTCTGGTGATCAGTGAGGGCAAGCCATGGTGCGGCCGGCTGGACTACACGATACCTGTTATTTTCGCAGCTCTCCGGACCTCTGGATTACAATGGTCTTGGACGATTGCACAGGAGACGTGACCTGGTAGTCGTCACTGAGAAGGCCCAGGATGGGGTACTGGTTGGAGTACCTGTGGGTGGGGGGACAGGACAAAAACGCATACATTTCAGGCCTAGGTCTGGTTGGACTACCACACATACAGTTATATAAGAGCCATGAATAAAAAGTCTAAAGATGAGCAGTAAAGATTAGGGTTGGTTCACCTTGATGTGATGACGGTCTTGCTGGACCACTCATTTTTCTCCTGCTGGAGCCTCCTGATTTCCTGTAGATAAGCACTGGTAAGTACTAGTGATGGACAAAAACGAGCATCAACTGTATTTTTTGACCCACTAGATGGCAGTCTTGGTTTGCTTTGGGGCATGCTGATGCCCTTTTTTTGAACAGCGAGCACCATCTAGTGGAGTCAGAAAATACAGCAAATGGTTCATGAAGTGTCACTTTGTCCATCACCAGTATGTATGTGGCTCTTTCAAGAAGACAACATTAGCATGGGCGATTTCAGGTTCATTAGCCATCAAGCTCTAAAAGGTGGCATGTCCTGTAAGTGGCGGACGTGACCTCTGACCTCTTCCTGTCTCTTGATAAGGCTCTCCCGTTGCTCCAACTTGGTCAACAGCTCTGTGATTCGCAGCTCCAGACTCCGGTCTCCTGTAGTCTGTGTGGAGTACTCCGTCTTCACCTGGATGAGCTGGGACTGCGATGCCACATGCAGCAGATGAGCCCGCACACACCGACCCAGATGGAACAATGACCACATTAGCCATAATTACTGGAGCCCGTCTCCAACTGACTCCACAAGCCTTGACTAGCTGGTATGACTCCACCTATAATTAGCCACACACTACAGACTGGTGCCATGAATGCAGGGAAGGGTGAACTTACCCGTAGACTCTGGATCTCCTTGTCCTTCTCGTGCCGCAGTGCATTAAGCATGTCATTGTACTGCTTGGAGAGCTCTTCCGTCTTCTGCTGAAAGCCAGTGATGCTCCCCTGGCCGACAGCCTGAAGGAAAGGAAGATAAAACAGTGACCGCAGCCCAGCAATCGCCACATGGAAGAAATAAATCTCATGAAAACACTCAATTCTATACCATACCAATACCATACCCAAACTGTTTCTCCCACCATCCTACCCCAATTCACTTGGTACCAAAATGTACAGAGGAATAAAGAGGCTACATCTTTTCAAACATCTGAGAAATGTACCCAAGGCTGGTGTGAAGGTTCTGAGCAGCCCCCGAAGACACCCCATAGCTCTCTGTGACATGAAACCTCTGCCCTGAGTACGGCATGTGTACCATCAGACACAAAACCCATTTCAGTTATCCCTCAGTGAAGCTCGCTTGTCCACGTAGTTCTTCACTCGATCACAGACCACAGGCTATAAAGCATGCTAGACGATGCAGAGGCTGGGCTCGTACCTTCTGCCTCAGTAGGCTGTTCTCCTGCTCCAGCGCCCTCAGGCTGCCCTCCAGCTCCTTAACGCGGTACTCGCGGTTAGAGTCTGAGCCTCGGACAGACATCATCTGGGACTCCAAGCTTTTCTGGGCCATGGTGCTTTCCTTCAAGGACACCTGGAACATGGGGCGGGGGGCTTGACACACTGAGCTCTTTCAGTGGCCTATACTGGCCTTTAACACCTGCTCATCTCAGTCTGACTTTTTAGAATAATAATAAAAATAATTATTTACCCCCTTCACCTCCCCTGAAGGGCGGCCAAAACTCGCAGTGCCGGGGGTTAAGGGCCTTGCTCAAGGGCCCACAGACATGCAGAGGTCAGACTTGAACTAACAGCTTTCCAGTTACAGGCACAGAGGCTTAACCCACTGAGACACACACTCTCCCCGTGGACACTCCCAACACCATTTGGGTCGACTCGTTCCAGAGAAATCACCTTCACCAAAGGGAGCTGGAGGCAACAACGGAGGCACCGTCCTACCTGCAGCTGCCTGTTGTTCTCACGCAAGGCCTCCAGAAGGCGGTCGTATTGCATTGCTTGGTCAGCTTTGAAGCTCAAGTCCTTCTCCAGCCCCTCCTTCTCCGACTCCAGGCGCTGAAAGAAAGAGCCTGCCGTCACAACCGTGCCAGTGGATAAACTGTGACATGCCGGGCATCTGTCTTCCGTCGGCGCACGTTCACTAACGTGCTTGAATATTCAGTTCACTAATTCACTGACATCAATCACTGTCAGTCAGTACTGGAAACCGCCTGAACATCAATTCCTGCCAAAATATATATTTTTAAAAAGTGAATTAGTCATTAACTCAAAAATGTATTTAACACAATTAATCAAACACCCCAGGCATATAAACTAAGTGAACAGTGTACATGCTAATCGATTTAGCTTCTTCAGCATTAGCGTGTTGTGACCGCCCCGGGCCATGGCAGGAGGCAGCCCCATAGGGCTCACCTTCAGATCATCCTGCATGTGGAGCAGCTCCTCCCTCAGGCTGCTGAAGGTGGCCAGGAGGAGGCGCATCGTCTTGTCGGCAGTGCCGCGCGTCTGAAAGCGAAAGAGGCGTAACCGTGATGCTCCGCGGATCCTTTCACCCGCGGTACGTCTCGCACCTTTTCCACAGCTCTGTCAACGCGGCGGCGTTGCGGAGCCGATGTAGCCCGGCGAGGGGCTATAGCGCGTTTACCTGCAGTAGGTAGCGTATCTGCTGCTTGGTCAGCTCCGACATGCCTTTGGGGATCAAGGCCTCAGTCTCGTCTTTCTCCACCTTCAAATGGCAGACAGACCCACAAACCGACATACAGACAGACGGGGCTTCGTTGAGAGATATTCCCTACCGTAGCTTGGGACAGTATACAGTACTGTGAACATTCCCACCATCCTACCTTGTAATCGATGCTGGGGTCCAGGAGGTGTTTCCTGTTAAAATATAAGATAAATGTATGCGTACATTAAATGCCAACTGGTAACTGGCGATAGCTTAATTACCCCTCGGGGATAGAGGTCATAAAATTTATGAGTGCAGCTCTGACAAAAATACATATGCGATATATACATTATATCAAATCCATCAGACTGTCTGAGAGTTTGGTTTTGGTTATTCTGGTGACTGTCATGAAGGTGAGCTTGTCTGACAGGTCATGAGGCCCCGCTGTATAAGTTCATATGTTTAATGTTCCAGCTGTATAAATGATACAGGAAAGATCATGGATAAACCAGCGTTGAGGAGAGAGGCGGCCGAAGGGCACACGTACCGTCCCCGGATCTTTGCCACATTGTCTGAGATGTAGGTGTGAATGTCACAGTTTTTGCGGTAGACCTCTGCCAGCAGCTCTCCGAAAAATCGCGTGTCCAACCTCTCCTGCTCCTCTTCCACAACCAGAGGCTTCACCTCAGACACGATCTCCACCGGGCTGTCCAAGGTGATGCTGCTGTTGATGGTCTCCTCAATCTGAGGACCAGCAATACTGTTTGTTTGACCAGCAATACTGATTGTTACTGTTACACCGCAGTTTGGTCAGACCCCCCACCCATCAAACCTGCAGTGTCACAAAAAGGAGGGAATGGCTAGGCATAACAGTAAGAAGGTAACATTCCATTTTTTTAAACGTGCGGGATACTTCTGCTCATTGCGAGAAGTCCAAAAACAAAAGACGACCAACCTAACAAAATTTAACAAACACACAAGTCTTATATGCCTCTTGGCGAAAAAGCACAGTGTCTTTTTGGGGGAAAAACATGTACCATCATGAGGGATGCATATATTTTGTGAAGATTTCACCATGTACCAGCAGAAATCCTTTGCACCACTACACAGGTTAATTTGGCTGAATAGTTTCAGAAAAAAAAAAATAAATCCAGTTACACAAACAAGTCACCTATTCAGAAAGAGACAAGTCATATATATTACATAATTTTCATCACTTTTCCCATGCCTCATTATCATAGCAAGACAACTCGCAATAAAAACAGCTGTCGAAGCACAATAGGGAGACGTTCATAAAGAATTTCTGACAGCTAAGGATTTACCTACAGCAGATTAGGACAAGTGTGGGCAAAACACACAGCATTAAAATCACACACCAAGCTGGGCTCAGGGATTAGTTCTTGTTTGGCCGGACTACGATAGGCTGATTAAGGACAAATGGGAGTCACCTAGCATAGGGGGAGCTGTTTGCACAAGAGAGTAATTTTTGGTTTTATCTTTGCTGTTAATCGCATCTTGCCAAAGGGTCTTGGCCCTCCTCCAGCTAGGCATGGTTCCCGCACGGTTCATGTGCAACCTCACGCTGTTAAACCCTAACATTTTCTTCTGTTGATGCACACATGCCAGTTGACGACATGTGATACGTGTGCACGGCACCATTAATAGGTTACTGTGGCTGGCAGAAGTGCTTAGTTGGAGACCTCGTTACCCCAATACAGGGACACTCCATCAGCGACATGCACCGACAGTGCAGGAAAGCAATTAAGAGCAATGTACACGCATCTGCCAAAAGCAATTAATTTCATTAACAAGGATTAATGATGTACTGGTATGTGAGCAGCACAAACGACTTAGTGAAAATCAGGCGGGTGAGATAGCGGGTGTCCGGGACATCAAAGACTATTCAGGGGCTTATGGCATTTCAGCTCGCTCGCCTAGTGTTGTGCCAGGCAACTGCTCCACACCCATGAGCTAAATATCTGCGTGGCCTTAGCCACACCAGATAGCTAACTCAGTATTGTGGCCAGTAGGAGATGCCATTGAAACTCTGTGCAAACCGGGAGGCTCTGCATTACAGCAGACACACCACATATTACTTTACTGGTCTCTATTACCTGGGACGGCTCAAGGAGAAAGCACACAAAACAACTGTTTAGTGCCCAGCAGCCAGCAGGGGGCGCCCGTAACTGATCTGTCTGTCAAAATGGGATGGACGATGACAACTAGGTTAATATAATTTTGCTTTGGGCCCCAAAAAGGGTTGGGCCAGCCCTGTCTATTACTATCCAGCTTACAGTTCGTCATATTCCCTAGGCTACGTCATAAGCCCTTGGGACTGGAATGGTTTGTGATTTTTCCTGTTCGAGATCTTACACTGGGGGAACATTAACATTTTTAGCTGATTAGTGGATACTTTTATTTGAAGTGACACTTTCCAAGAGACATTCTACTAGAACTTCTGTGTTCTAAATGGGACTTGAGTCGGCAACCTTTGAGACTGAGAGTCCATGTTAATAAGCACAACCCCCCACCTCCACTGGCTGGCCCACATTTATGTCCTGCTCCAGTGGAGGGAGTCCCAGACAGAATCGATAAAGAGAGCGGGCGTAAATTGCCCGGAGGCTTGCAAATGAAGGCGGCCAATGGGCAGGACCGGCGCGCCGTCAGCCCACATTCCACCGTGGGAACGCCCCACTGACAAGGCAACACTTGTCTGTTGCTGAATCAGCCTTGGAGCAAACTGCAAATGCACCCTGGTTGGAGCGGTCGCCCCTGCATGCCCAAGCAATTCCTACACTCCAGTTTCAGATGTGTGGGGGGGCCACTGAACCCCACTGGAAAACCAACAGGACAGGATAAACTGGACTACAACGCTGCCGACTGCTTTGAGGACCACACCTTTGGAAGTGTCTGGCATATTCCAGTTAGAAGAGGAGATAATTTCCACACCGCACCACCTCATCTCCGGCCGGTGAACACAATAAAACTTACTGTTGCCAAAGCCTCGGTACAGTAAATAACAGTAGCATCACCAAATTAACCTCATTTCCTCATACTGGTTTAATATTACCCCAGGAATGCACGGCGGCTTCAAGCAAACCGCACCCTGCATCCTGGTTATCATCAAACCCAATCCAGATCCAACACGGCGCTCCCACCATGTTCCTCACCATCCAGCTCCACAGGCAGAAAATAGCTCCAGGCACCAAACCATATATGAAAACCGAAACCCATCGGGATGAAACCTGATACAGGCAACTTCTACCTCACAAGCCGTCCTGCCGGGGGATTGAATTACGCTGGCATTGTTCAACCTGCTAGGTGTCGGTGCACAGAATCAGCGCTGAAACGGGCCAGCAGATAATGGGCCGAGGCTGAAGGCAGGGGAGGAGATCTTGAAACCGAAACGAAGGCCGAGCAAAAACATCACATTCTGCACGTTATTTCAAAATGAAGAACATACTTCACCAAAAACAGCGACACAATAAAGCCAGTCTTGTCCTTCGTTTAACTAGCAGGCCCAAAATCGTCCTGACGGCATTAAAACCTGTTTCGTTACCACAGGCCTCAGCTCTCCCAACTGCGCTTCATATTTTACCAACTTGCCAGCATGGAACCCACTAGGCTTTCAATCTGACAGGCTCGGTTTTGGGCGGGACCCCGCTAGCAGGAGCGGACAGGCCCCAACGACTCCACCTTTCCGGCTGCTGCTGACACCATCACGCTAGAAGTTCAGTTTCCCAGGACTTTTTTCCCCCACCTAATAATTTTCCCGCCCGCTGGCTGAACCATGGCAGGTGAAAAACAGCTGAACCCTGTTGTTAGGCGGCAGGAGTGCAAAGCAACATGCTTAAGTAATTTTGTGCACTTGGGTATGAATCAGGAGGTATAAACAAACAATGCTCTTAATGTCGTGTTCAGTACCCTACTTAAGCAGTATGCTGTTAATGTAGTGTTCAGTGCTCTCCTTAAGCAGTGTGCTGTTAATGTTGTGTTCATTGTCCTCCTTAGGCAGTGTGCTCTTAATGTAGTGTTCAGTGCCATCCTTAGGCAGTGTGCTCTTAATGTCGTGTTCAGTGTCCTCCTTAGGCAGTGTGCTCTTAATGTCGTGTTCAGTGTCCTCCTTAGGCAGTGTGCTCTTAATGTCGTGTTCAGAGCCATCCTTAGGCTGTATGCTGTTAATGTCATGTTCAGTGCCATCCGTAGGCTGTGTGCTCTTAATGTATTGTTCAGTGCCCTCCTTAGGCAGTGTGCTGTTAATGTCGTGTTCAGTGCCCTCCTTAGGCAGTGTGCTGTTAATGTCATGTTCAGTGTCCTCCTTAGGCAGTGTGCTGTTAATGTCGTGTTCAGTGCCCTCCTTAGGCAGTGTGCTCTCAATGTCGTGTACAGTACCCTACTTAAGCAGTGTGCTGTTAATGTAGTGTTCAGTGCCCTCCTTAAGCAGTGTGCTGTTAATGTCGTGTTCAGTGCCCTACTTAGGCTGTGTGCTGTCAGTGCTTGATGTCACTTGATGTTAACCAACATCCACAAATACCTTTTTTAAAATGATAGAAAATTATTTGTCACTTGTACTTGTACTGAGATGGATGTGAACCAAATTTTTTAAATGATCAAATCTAACAATACCTGCCACACCCCCATCCTGAAGCAAAGGCTTTCCAAACTTTATTGAACACCACAGAAATTCTTGAAATTCTATAACCTCGACGTTCCCCTTTAAATAAATTATTTTCAGCCTACCCCCAATATTGATATGTTCCCCCTGAACAAATCACTGTGAATCCCTGTGAAATGCTTGAGGACAGATTCTGGAAAAGCACGATACTACATCAGTTCTAATTTACTGATATGGAATCAGATGTGTCGACATTTTGCTCTCGCTTCAGTTCGCGTCGCTCTTTAAAGCTCTTCGGTTGACGAACTCTGTGTGTACGACGCCAAAACCCCACCCAGGAGAAAATACTTATTTGAGAGATGAAAGATAAAATTTTGAACTGAATGTGTCTGATTCGCTGATGTCTGTGGCAACGGTGGGGACCGTGCCAGGTTACCTTATCAGTCATTTCCCCACAGAAACATGGGCTGCATCCTAAAACTCTCGACTTCATGGCACAGAACTGCAGCATCTGTCACGTCACCCTATACAGTAAGTGTTTCTCTCTAATGTGCCAGTACCCCACACACAGCTGACCCCTGAAGTCAAACATCTGCATGCAGCTCACCAAAAGTACCACTGAACACCAGAGAGAAATACCTCTACACACTGCAGGAAAGTATCCCTGAACACCACATGGAAATGCACCTGAACACCACAGAGAAATACCTCAAGACACTGCAGCGAGGGAAATACCCCTGAACACCGCAGAGAAATACCTCTAAACACTGCAGGGAAATATCCCTGAACATCAAAGAGAAACACCCCTCAACACTACAGGAAAAAAAATCTGAAACAAAACACCCAGGTCTCCAGGCTTGTGTCTCCCAGAGTTGCTGGTTAAGATACACCTAGCGGCTTTACATATTGACAGATAAAGATAAAAATCAGATAACAGATAACCAGTTCTGCATGTCACACCTTGACATGCTGCAAGAACCTGCAGCGTGGCCTTGACCTAAGCACAAGACCCTTCAGGGGGGCTCGCAGCCACACCTTCCGTAGGGGTACAGTGCTACCTCGGGCCAGACACGCCTACACTATAACCCACAGCGGCACAGTGCCCTTTGATATCAGGCAAAGGCATTTCCCCCTAGCATGCCATGTCAGCGTGTCACACCTGACTGCTGGCTGGTCGGAATGCACCAACACCACAGTGGAGAGTGCAGGAAGCAGCTGAACAACACTTGCTATCTTAGAGGACTGGGGCCCTTGCTAAATCTGCATATTAATTATATTTAGTGTAAAAAAACATGCTTGGCCACATTTCATGGCTACCGTTCATCCATTTTCCCCCATTTGTGGGGGGGGGGGGGGACTGTCCTCGAGGACACTGCTGCTGCTGCTGATGCAAATAAATTGACAGAGAATTAGACCAATCCAGCCTCTCCGCTTAACAGTTGCGCTTAAGAAAAAGTTACCCCCCCCCCTCAAATGACAAAATACAAGCCCACATGTCTGAATCAGGCATGTAGCCATTTAGAAATATTACAGGTTTGAACCCCACCCTGAAATTCTTTGTGCAGCTGACAGAGCTCTCTGTCGACATACTGGGCCTTGGAAACTTCTGCTCTATTTCAAGCATTCAGCAAAGTCATTATGAAAATTAGCCCCAGTAATTAAGGTGCCAAGGTTCCGTGACAACCTACTAAATCAAGCACAGTCTCCTCAGAAAAGCCGCAAAGCAATCCCATGAACATCACCTATCCTACAGCGACCTGGTCCCCCGGCCTCAACTATTTGTTAATTTGGAAACGAGCATAGACCAAACAGCCCAAAAAAATTTGGGTGGAGCGGTTTGAGTAGCCAGTGGGCGGGGTGAGAATTTTTCACGGGAACCTAGAACATGTGACCTCGTTGAAAGTTCCTTTTCATCATGACATCACAATTCCTGAACAAAGATTAAAGGGAGATTCCCCTTACACATGTTCCACCCTCAGCGAGCGCTGCCCTGCTTTCGGTTAGCCATCTCGCATTGCCAAAAGGGATGGCCGAACCCTATCTGCTGTCCTGCTGCCGCTCGGCTAGCTAAGGCGTGGCCTGTCTGCCGTTTCCCAGCAGATCCGCCAAGCGAGAGCCTGCATTCTGCCTCTCCCACTGTCGCCACCTCTGACTCCCAGAGCTCACGGCTTGCAGTCAGGGGGCGAGGTCGCGCTCCCACCCGCCGTGATTCCGTCTCGCCCGCACATGTCCCCCGGAGACGGGAGCTGCCGGTGCGGGGTCGAGAACGAGGGAGGCAGCAGCAGAGCGGGGGTGAGCTAACATCAAACGAAAAATGCGAGGCCTGGATGCATATGTGCGGATGTGTATCTCCAAACTCTTACCTTCGATGACGACTTGACAGAGGATGGTGACTGGCTGAACACCGACGGCGTTTTCTCCCCAGTGTTCTATGGAACACAAATGAATAAAACTTTATTCAGGGACGGAATTGGGGCCCAGGGTTAGAGGTAATAAAATCAGATCCGCAGGTACAGGGCTCAAGGCCAAAACCAGCCATGAAAGCAGACCAGGTCATGTCCACACTGATCTAACGGTCGTGAGGAATAATACAAAAAAAAATGTCGCAGAAGCTCTGAATGAATAGGTGTGGTGAAAAAAACCCCATTGTATAAGGGTGTGTCACCTAAATTATCACTGGGTGCCCCCCCCCCATTCTTGGACATAAACCAAAATTTGAAAATGATTAAATCCAACAGTACCCGCCCTGCCCTCGCCCCAAATCAAAGGCTTTCCACAAGATGAGGTGTTATTTTAAGGAAAATAACTTCTAAGCAACTGTCTCTGCTTTCTGAAAGAGTGACTGGAGTCTGTCCAAGCCTGTCTGGTGTCACATTCCCATAGCAAGCAGTCCTGCTTTACAGTGCATTAGATGGTATTTTTGCACCAGCAAACTGTCACTGCTGTATTTGAGGTACATAAATTATAGTAATAAAACATTATTGATCTAAAAGCTTAATGCACTCACTTTCCTACACACTCTTAGAATAAGGAAAACTTCTCAAATATGCTCATGCTACATGCACTGAAACAGGGCATGCATGTAAGGATTTAAATGGTGCCAGCTTCGTATATTTGCACAGGCTCATAATAACTGTGATATATTTTTCGTTTATTCGGTAGTGAAGGAAAAACGCAAATATCCCGCCAAAACGCACGCCCGTATATGGCGAGCCGTTTTAACGTTAATTCGTTTCTAGAGGATATCAGTCATTCACTGCTAACAAGGTAGAATGCAAATTCTGGATATTGGAAATTCTTTTTCAGCTAATGGGATTCAAAACGTTCTTCTCGTTCTTTTCAATGGGAGTTTTCCGATATCAGGAATTGAATTGTAACTAGTAATAATTCAATTTTAACGAGTTAAAATACCAAGCAATTTCTGATATAAGGAATAAAATTACAACTAGTCACAACCGAATTCTTGATATCAGAAATTGCGATTTTAACTAGTTCAAGTTTTATGAGAAAAATTAACTTACTAGCCAAAAGAGAATTTCTGATATGAAGAATTGTCATTTTTAACTAGTTAAAATTGAATTTCCGATATCAGCAATATGCATTCCAACTAGTTAAAGTCGAATTTCTGATATCATTATTATGATTATGAGAAATCATAATAATAAATAATCACCTTACAATATGCTAAATCGGTATAATAACAGTAATAATGATAATAATAATCCAAAGTGAACCATTGGTGCCTAATTATTATTACCGTTGCTGTTGTTAAACAATCATATTGTTTTCATGCTGTTCTAAACCTGCTTTATTACTTTTAACTGGTTCATTTAACTTCTTTAACGTTTCAAAAACCAGGCGAATGACGGACAATGTTTTTATAAGGTTTTTTTCCTCCGTGGAAAAAAAAAACAAAAACAAACAAACCCGACGACTGATTAGTTTCAGCGTCTGTTTTTCGGGCGCAGCGGAACCTGTTTATCAGGTGCTAAGTACACTTCGGCTGTGGGAGACCAGCACGGTAAAATAATATATATAACATAATAAATATTCGTCGGGAAAACTCACTTCCACTTCGATGTAGCGCTGGTTATGGATCAGCTCCGAGTCCTCCTGGTTGTTGACCGAGTAGCCGTGGACTTTCTGCACATAGACGGGCGACATCATCTGCGGGGCGTTATTGACCAGCACGTAGGACTCCGGCATGACCCTGCGCTCCACGGGCACCAGGTAGCGCACCGTCTCGTAGACCGTATTACCGTCGACGGTGCCCCCGTTCGAGGCGTACTGCAGACGGGACACCGGCATCGAGGACACCGGCATCGAGGACATCGACATCGAGGACACTGGCATCGGGGACACGTTCAAGTACTGCACCCCCGGGGACAGGATCTCATGGTCGGAAGAGACGCTCGCAGTCCGATAGGTCTGTGTAATAAACTGCTGCGACATGCTGACCTGCCGAGTTAAAGTGCGAGTCGGTGCAAAATTAACGCCGGCCGAACTAATGTATCATATACCTAAAGGTCCCCGGGAGGGGCACGAAAAAAAAGTATTTAAAAAAAGTGGGGATGAAAAAGGAAAGATGAGACACGGTGTAAGCTGGATCCAGCGGCTGAGCCACTTCCTTGATGGCAGCGTTTCTAACACGATCCCGGGGGCGGTGTGTGGAGAACCGCCCCTGTCACACCTAGTCTGCCGGCCTTCGGGAAATGCATGCAAACCTGTCTGCTGTAAAGCAAGCGACTCCAAAGCAAGCCACGTTTTAATACATGATTTCCATGTCCTATAAAGCAGCTTTAACGCATGTAACCCCGTGGCAATTTATATTTTTTTCTTTTGGTTTTGTGATGAATAGGTCTATATGTGGTATGCATATACAAAATTGTGAATAGTTATACTTTCTGAATTAAATTAACTGAACACTTAAGTTGATAGCCAACTCATATTGTTTAGGCCTAAACGCAAAATGCAGTGTTATTGTACATTTTAATTGTATTGTATTATTGTACATTATAATTGTGTCCATGGTTTCAGTTTGTTCTATGTTGTTTTAAGAGTACTAACTAAGTACTAAGACTAACATCCGCAGTTTTTTATGTTTCTGACCAGAATGAAATTAACTTACAAGCACAGGCGAGGATTTGGGTATGATCGGTAGGCGCCCTATACTAATACTGTGGGAGTACTGTGTGCATAGGGGGCGAGGGGTTTGGGGCTGATCTTTGGTACCTACCGATGTTGAAACTAAACCTGCGCCCTTGCTTTCAAGTACTGAAAGGTAAGGAGATAACTGACAAGAATAAAGACCCAAATGAGCCACTCTGAAGAATCAGTGGACGGTCCTGAGTCGGAACTATGCTTTAAACTGGAGACAATTGATTGTTATGTAGCGTTACGTGTGCTAGGTGGAAAAAAAGACTATTAATTCAAGTGACCCTTACATTCGTCTATCTTTCAACCGCCAGTTCTGGTTAGGCTCACGGATAACCTTAATGAATATAAAAATAAACCTTTAACTTATAAAAAAGACCGGAACATATATCTTATTTCACATAAGGATTTTATTGCCGTTAACCCAGAATAGCTTTTCACGTTCTCTATGTATCATATAACAAAACATTTACCCTGTATAATTGATTAAATAATACATTTTATGCCTTAAAAGTACTGAAACATTAATAAGCCAGTGACACAGTAGTTCAACTGCAGTTCTGCAGGTATATCCGAAGTATTAGCCGATTAATAAACACAATTCCGAAACAGACGTTAATTTTAGAAACAGTATTGAAGCACAGACTGTAATGAGCAATTAATCAGAGGAATATCTAACACCGTAAAATTGCTCATGTAAGTACTCGAATCTGTAGTGCGTTTCCTAAGCACTAGTGGGCGCTTCACGCGTTGTGATTATATTGTGACTATAACTCTATCAATAAGTTGGTTTGAGGCCGTTTCTGGGAGTTTTACTTGAAATATGAAGTAATTGGGAAAGACTAGAACCATGGTAACAGTTGTTTCCAGGGTGATGCACTTAACAGTGACATCATAATACTCCGAATACTTTTCCTCTTTTGCATCTCACATGCTCCTATTTGGCAATTATAAGCAGGTAACACAGAAACAGGGCACGAGATGCTTGGTTGTTTTGTGGGATGATGTTTCCTTTGTAAAGACAGGGCAGAAAAAGTGGTCAACATGAAAACTAAACAAAACAGTTTTGGTGAGAGAAAATAATGTAACTTGGGTGTTGCTATAAACAAATAAGTTGCAGGAGGTCAGACGGGCAAGATATGGACAGGTTTGGTCAGCACAAGTGAGAGAAGAAATATTTATGGTGGCAATGGAGAAAGGAATCAGTGGACTGAATCAAAACAACTCATCATGCCTCCTTCCAGAACGTTCTCGCATCTTATACCTTTAGTTCACCAAACTGTTTTAATTCATATTGTGATCAGCTGTGGCTGAATCCCATCACCTATAGCTATGTTTCTCAGGCAGTCCTCAAGGACCCCCAGACAGTCCACGTTTGTGCTCCCTCCCAGCTCCCAGCCAATCAACAACACTTGAATACCTGGCGTTGGGAGCTGGGAGGAAGTAAAAATGTGGACTGACTTGGGGTGCCCTAGGATTGAACTGAGAAAAAAAAAATGAGCTCGACCAGGGGTGGGCAATCTTATCCACAAATGGCCAGTGCATATGCAGGTTTTCAGGATAACCTTTAAGTCAGTCGTTCAAAGCCAGGTGTGAGGGCTCTTAAGCAAATCAGTCCTCTAGTTAGTAACCTAATTAGGGAGTTGCAGCAAAAACCCACATACACAACGACCCCTGAGTTAGACTGTCCCCCTAAAGACCTGAACTGCAGCAAAGTAGAAAGACATTTTAGAAAATTGTAATTTATTCAGATATATCATGGTTTGTCTGTTGGTTGAAAAGTAGTCCTATTAGGTTCTTGCTTTAATTGGAAGTCAAGGTGTAGCTCCTGCTTCAACACTGCTTAGACTTATACCTGGGCTTTCGTTGGAAGCTCAGCCTAGCTGATCTTACGCCTAATTAACTTGACGGTCACTTGTTTGTAATGTGCGGCTTGCCTCGAGATGAGGCGTCCCTTTGGACAATAGTGTCTGCTAAATAAACATAAAAGCAAATCATTTGAATCCCTGTCAAATCCAGTTGACGCAAGAGTAGAGTAGTGCCGAAGAATGTTGACAGTTAGGTCACATTACTCACCGAACAAACAATTATCGTGTACCACAATACAATGTTAATTTTAAATATAAGCCGCATACCTGTGTCAGACACCTCCCCGAAAGATCTGAATTTGGCCAAACAAGGCACTCCCAGATCACCGACGGAGTGCAAAAGGGGAAGATGATGCAGAAGGATGAGGCTCCAACATGAAGATCTTGAAAAGCCTTCCATTGGGATGTGACTGGTCCCCCTCCCCCCCACTTTGAATGCTTTCATTGTCATTGCACAGGTAGGAAGTATAGCAACATTTAATCTTCACCTCTATGAAACATGGACGAGAGTGAAGCTTGGAATCACGGAGCACAGGGTCCAGCCATTTTTTTGGCACCGCTGCACCAGGTTGTAGGGATAAGGGTCTTGCTCAAAGGCCCAAGTCTGATATGACTACTCTGGGATTCAAACTAGCAACCTTCCGGAAAGTAGCACAGATCACAAAGCTGGAGACCCACACCACCCACTTATCTGAAAGCGTTTGGTTGGCATGGAAATGACAATGACTGCCAGATGCAGGGAGGTACAGTGCAGGCCCGCTGCAGGCGAGGGAAGAGGAGAATATTTTAATGGTTTTTTTTCTTTCCGCTGACAGATGCAGCTTGTTGACTTCCCGAGTCTCCGTCTTCCCGCCTTAAGCTTTCTTCTCACTCTTGCGTTTCTTTTTTTTTCCCCCACCACGTAACTTAATCGCTTAAAGCCTCAATTACATGTTTTAATTACATGCTTTGTTAGCTTGGGAAGGGCCGATACACAAATCAGAAAGTAAGCGAATCCAATTTCTCCACCGTGTGGGCAGATATTTCAGACAACTCGGAGAACTAGGGATCCCGTAGAAATCGAAATTCATTATCTTTGAGTTTGCTAGTTCCACAAAGGTTTATAAGTACCAAATAAGAAAAGAAAAAAAAATTTACTTCTAAAAAAAATTGGTGCCCTGGTTGAAATTTTATCCCATGCATTCGGAACAAAAGACTGACCCAGTTCCGGAAAAGGGGCCGATCCCTTGAGAATGGTGAGAGGGTGGGACAGAGTGATAGTCCAAAGATTCCAATTTGCACCTACTGACTGATCTCTATGGCGGAGTAAGAAATCACTGCCTTTCCTCACAAGCTCCAATCACCCTCCCAGTGCTCGTGAGCTTTCCTGTACAGGCATATTTTTTTCTTCAGCTATTTCTTCGATTTCATATTTAATCCATAAATACATATCAACACCTCCTTTGATGTTTTGTGAGTGCTTTCAGTTTGCGTTTGTCCAATCTAATCCTCTGATTGTGTAAGGACTAGATGACAATTTTGGGTGGCATGGTGGCACAGTGGTTAGCATTGTTGCCTCACACCTCTGGGGCCGGGGGTCTAGGGTTCCATGTGTGTGGAGTTTGCATGTTCTACCTGTGCCATTGTGGGGTTTCCCCCGGATACTCCGGTTTCCCCCCACAGTCCAAAAGCATGCTGAGGTTGATTGGAGTTCCTAAGTTGCCCGTAGATGTGCATGTGTGAGTGTGCCCTGTGATGGGCTGATGGGCTGGTGTGTGAGTGTGCCCAGCGATGGGCTGGTGTGTGAGTGTACTCAGCGATGGGCTGGTGCCCTGTGATGGGCTGATGGGCTGGTGTGTGAGTGTACTCAGCGATGGGCTGGTGCCCTGTGATGGGCTGGTGTGTGAGTGTCCCCAGCGATGGGCTGGTGTGTGAGTGTACTCAGCGATGGGCTGGTGCCCTGTGATGGGTTGGTGCCCTGTGATGGGCTGGTGCCCTGTGAGTGGCTGGTGTGTGAATGTGCCCAGCGATGGGCTGGTGTGTGAGTGTGCCCAGTGATGGGC
>JAODKN010000118.1:23293-33817 GCA_026774425.1 Petrocephalus zakoni
GTTTTTCTCTGATGAACATAACTGCCTATTCCTGTTTTGCGTGGATACAAAGATACACACGCTTCATTTCCTGTTTGATCAACAAGTTAAGTGAAACCTTTTTCAAAATGCCCCTGCCATGCGTATTTGTAGAAGTTTGAGAGGTGTTGCTTTAAACACGACGATTATACATTACCGCGGCCCTGTCGAGGGAATCTGCGGAGGAATTCCAAATGGTCGAGGATCTCGGGACACTCGAGAGCAGAGGGGACTCCTAATGAGTCCATCAAAGGCCTAATCTGCACTCAACAGACGGCATACTTTACAATTCGATGAAAATATTGGAAATCGATAGCTTCTATGGAATTTCATTAAGCGGCAGTATTCACGACTGATAGGCCCTTCATAATATGATGGATTGTGCAAAGACAATTATTAGCGGGGTATAAGGGCAGGAACTAGACACGTAGGAAAAGATTAACACTCAGCAAGGATGTTTGCTCTGAATGGCTGATGAATATCTCCCCTTTATTCTTCTCTCCCATTTTTTTCCGTTTTTTTTCCATCCTGGGACACACATGCAGCTCCGGGAGAGGGAGTGGATGATGGTGACAGTGGGAACGAGAGCCGGAGCGGCAGCGAGGAGACCCACGTCTGTGACAAGTGCTGTGCCGAGTTCTTCAAGTGGTCTGACTTCTGTGAGCACCTGAAGACCTGCACCAAAAACCCCTTGGTGCTCATAGTCAATGAGGACGAGGCCACACCCGACTCCCAAGACTTCACAGGTCAGCTGTCGCCGGCCGGCAGCTGCCAAAGTGACCCGGGCGACAGCGAGGATGCGGACGAAGGCACTGCACAAGGGGAGGGCGATGGTGGCGCTGAGGCGACGGCAGGGTCGGCCTTGAAAGCCGGCCCTGAGAAGGAGGATGAGCCCATGGAGGTGGAGCGGTCTCCGGAGAAGCCCGTTGATCCAGAGGAACCAGCTGGTTCACCAGAACCCGATGCCCCACTACCTCAGATTGCAACCCCGCCTTCGGTGACGGTCTACAGCATGCCGAGCACCAATGTCACCCTGGAGACTCTGCAGAGCACCAGGGTGGCCGTGGCGCAGTTCTCCCAGAGCTTCCGCACGGGTCCCGGCGGAGTCTCCACCGTAGCCATCCCCATGATCCTGGACCAGTTGATGGCACTGCAACAACAGCAGATCCACCAGCTCCAGCTCATCGAGCAGATCCGAAGCCAAGTGGCCATGATGAACCGGCAGCCCATGCAGCCAGCTCTCAACCCCGTCGGCATCCCCCAGGGGCCGCCCTCAATTCCCGCTGCCAGCCAGCTCCAGCTGCAGAGCTTCATCACCCCCCCAGTCCACCAGCTGCCCATCAGGGTACCCTCATCTGCCAGTGGACAGCCCTCCATCTCATTAGCCTCATCTCTAGAAGGACCACAGTCACTCTCGTCGCAGACGGGCTCTGGGCCCCCTGCTCCAGGAATAACCAGCAGCACTTTGGTTTCGGCTGCCTCCAGCCTCCCCCCGTCCAGCTGCAGCTTGGTGTCGTCTCTGCTGCCGCCTTCCTGCGCAGTCACCAACGCAAACGGCGGCAGCGGCAGCCAGTCCCGGAACTCTTCAAGCCCCCCATCCTTGGGCCACGGCAGCATCCTAAGCCCACCTTCCAGCCTTCCACTCCTACCTCAGAGCTCCTCCAGCAGTGTCATCTTCCCCAACCCGCTGGCCAGCATCGCCGCCACGGCCAACGCGCTGGACCCGCTCTCCGCCCTGATGAAGCACCGCAAGGGGAAGCCGCCCAACGTGTCCGTCTTTGACACCAAGCCCAGCTCAGAGGACCCCTTCTTCAAGCATAAGTGCCGGTTTTGTGCCAAGGTGTTCGGCAGCGACAGCGCCCTGCAGATCCACCTGCGCTCGCACACGGGGGAGCGGCCTTTCAAGTGCAACATTTGCGGTAACCGCTTCTCCACCAAGGGTAACTTGAAGGTTCACTTCCAGCGACACAAAGAGAAGTACCCCCACATTCAAATGAATCCTTACCCAGTTCCTGAATACCTCGACAATGTGCCCACTAGCTCTGGCATCCCGTATGGAATGTCATTGCCCCCCGAAAAACCCGTCACAACATGGCTGGACAGTAAGCCCATTCTACCAACTGTTCCTACATCAGTGGGCCTCCAGTTGCCCCCCACTCTTTCTAGCATGGGGGGCTACAGTGATTCTCCAAGTCTTACTCCCTTAAGCCGATCACCACAGAGGCCATCCCCAGCCTCAAGTGAATGTGCATCCCTTTCTCCTAACCTCTTAGGAGCTGAATCCAGCATTCCTATGGCTTCAGAGTCCTCACAGCCTAACCTTGGAGCTGACAGCCCTCCCATCCTAAAGCCAGAGGGCATCCTCCTACCCCCAAACTGCACAGTACGCCCAGGAGACAGCTGTACAACAGTGACCCAAGTGGTTGTCTCAGCCACCATCACTACAACCACAGCGACAACTACACAGGTGACAGAACCCATCACCCCACCCTCGTCCATCTCCCATGCTACAGTCCCTCTAATGTCGGACCAGTTTAAGGCTAAGTTTCCCTTCGGGGGTCTTCTAGATTCTATGCAAACTTCAGAGACCTCGAAGCTGCAGCAGCTGGTTGAGAACATTGACAAAAAGATGACAGACCCAAACCAGTGTGTGATTTGCCACCGTGTCCTCAGCTGTCAGAGTGCCCTGAAGATGCACTACCGCATTCACACCGGAGAGAGGCCCTTCAAATGCAAGATCTGTGGTCGGGCGTTCACCACCAAGGGCAACCTAAAAACACACTTTGGAGTCCACAGGTCCAAGCCTCCTCTGCGGGTCCAGCATTCCTGCCCCATCTGCCAGAAAAAGTTCACCAATGCCGTGGTCCTGCAGCAGCACATCCGCATGCACATGGGCGGCCAGATTCCCAACACACCTCTGCCCGACAGCTTCCAGGACATGGACACGGACCTCTCTCTGGATGAGAAGAGTTTGGATGCAATGAGCAACTACGACGACGAACTGATCGACGAGATGGAGCAGTCCATGGAGGAGGACGCTGACTTCAAGGAGGGAGACCTGGACCCTTCCAAACCTCTGGTCTCTTACTCGAGCATGTCTCCCAGCCCTCCCCCCTCTGTCATCTCCAGCATTGCAGCCCTGGAAAATCAAATGAAAATGATTGACTCCACTGTGAACATGACCCACTCATTTGGGCTGAAAACAATGGAGAATGGCTTTCTAGAGAGCGACCGGCTGACCAATGACTCTTCTTCTGCGGTTGGTGATCTAGAGAGCCAGAGTGCTGGAAGCCCCGCCCTTTCGGAGTCTTCCAACTCCATGCATGCCCTTTCCCCAGCCCACAGCCACTCTGAGAGTCTGAGGTCCAAGTCTCCAGGGGCACCCAACACAGAAGAGATGCCAGACACAGTCATGGCGGTGAAATCTGAAAAGTCAGACACCCCTTCACCAGTGTCCACGTCCGAAAATGGAGGGGCACTCGATCTGACAGCAGCCCATCCTGTCAGGTCCTTCATTCAAGAGGAGACCCAGTTTGGCATGCTGCTCCTCGGCCGAGAACGTGGTAAGTTTTGGGAAATCTGTGCCAAGGCCCTGTAATTGAGATTATATGTAATAATTCACAATCGTGGTCTTTCTGAGTAGATCCTGCTTGTTCACTCATGAGGTCTGCTATTATAAGTGTCCCAGAGTGAACTTTGCTTTCAGAAAGTTCCGTCTCAGTTTCAGATGGTGTTTGGTGTTCAGACGAGCTAAAAATAGCAACAAATATGGCAGTCTCAATGACAAAGAGATTCTTGTTTATGTTTCTGATAAAATTTTGAGTTTCCAAGCAGCTGCTGGTGTTTTCATAGAGCAGCACATACAGAAATCCATTTAAGGGGACTTTTCTATCAAACGGTGCTGCTTAGCTGAGAATGCTGAAGCATCTAAACAAAGCTGTTTTGTAGGTACAACTCAAAGCACACCCAGCCTGGTTACCACGGCACCCAGCCTCATCAAGGTCGAGGTGAACGGACATAGCAAGCCAGCGTCGGTGAGTGAGGGCCCCCACCTCCCTCTGGGAATCCAGGTGCCCGCGCCCCCAACGGGCCCGGGCCTGGCCCCCATGCTGGCTCCTCCGCCACCCCGCCGGACCCCCAAGCAACACAACTGCCACTCGTGCGGGAAGAACTTCTCCTCGGCCAGTGCCCTGCAGATCCACGAGCGCACGCACACGGGCGAGAAGCCCTTCGGCTGCAGCATATGCGGCCGCGCGTTCACCACTAAAGGAAACCTGAAGGTGCGTCGGGGGTGCAGGCCGAGCCTCGCGGTGCGCCGAGCGGCAGGAGCAAGTCGCGTTAGGACGAGCGGGGAGACTGCGCTCCGTGCACGTCAGCTCAGCTCAGCATCAGCCACCTGTCTGCTTATATCACAATCAGAATCAGCTTCATCTCACCAAGTACATTAGTTCTGCTGTGTCTGGTCACACATACGCCACACAACAATGCGCATTATTATGAATATATAAACACTTTTCATACAACGGGATAAAAATCAAATATATATAAATAAATATATTTATATATTACATATATATATAAATATAAATATTCACTTTTATTTATAGGTCTCTAAATACAAATACATGGTAAATACTCTGTCCCTGTGGTAGTGTTGATATTGCAATATGTGTGTTATGAAAATACATGCAATTAATATAATAATAATGTAGAATTTAGCAGTCTATGTGTCTGTATTTGCAAACCTCCATTTCTTCTGTGTAGCTTTCCTGTTCCATTTCACATTGTTGTTTGCCAGAACACGGCACATTCTGCCCCCCCACAGAAAAAAAAATCATTATAACGCTCACAAACTGCAGTGGGCTGCTGCAGTAATAATACCAGTAATAAAACCAAGAGTTCTAATGGGTTTCTCAAACAGTAATAATACATACACAGCATGGCGACATGCACATATATTCAAATGCAGCCTTTGACACAGCCAAGTGCTGACAGCGGCTTCAGAGCGCGACACAGCGCGCTACGTTAGCAGTGTGACGCAGACTCACTTCTTGAGGGGTGTCACACTTTCAGAGCACGCCTCTCCTGCCACGTCATTTGATCTGACGTGGCACGAGCTCCCTTGCCCGAGGATCCCGGTCTTTCTCCGTTGTGAGGATGAGGGACTTTTCGCGGGCACAGCGTAGCTTTCAGTGGGAATTCGGGCCACTTCCGTTTAACGAGCAGAGTGCGTTCCCCCGACATCACGTGCCAGTTGGAAGAATATGTTTACAGTCTTTGTTTGTTTGTTAGGTATCAGTAATAAAATAATTATCCCAACAAGTGAGAGGAACCACAGTCAAAAGAATGGGATGGCAGGTGTGAGAGGCCCACATTTCTCATAAGTGTTTTTTCCTGCCTATCTTGTCAGGTGATAATCAGAGGTTTTGGATTATACAGCACCTTCAATACTGAGGCCTGCTATGTCTTCTTAGTCTTAGTATTAGTATCTATCTTGTATCTATCCCCTACCATGATGTGAGCTTTATTGTAGAGTTTTCACCTTCTCGTCCTCTCACCTGCAGGTTCACATGGGCACACACATGTGGAATAATGCCCCGGCCCGAAGGGGGCGGCGTCTCTCAGTGGAGAATCCCATGGCCCTGCTGGGTGGCGATGCCATCAAGTTCAGCGAGATGTTCCAGAAGGACCTAGCAGCAAGAGCCATGAATGTGGACCCGGGCTTCTGGAACCAGTACGCGGCCGCTATCTCCAACGGGTTAGCTATGAAGAATAACGAGATATCGGTCATCCAGAACGGAGGTGTGACCCAGCTCCCCGTGGGTCTGGGTGGTGGAGGCATCCCCTCACTGGGCGGGCTCTCTGGGGGCATGGACAGGGCACGCACGGGAGGCAGCCCCCCTATGACCGGCCTCGAGAAAGTTGGTATGGACATGGGTGTGGCCCGACCTTTCTCTAGGTTTATCGAGGAAAATAAAGAAATCGGAATCAATTAAAGCAAGTTTTCCGGTGAGGGATGCAGGGATGGACAAACTGCATTAAGATATTAAAATCAACTGCTACACCGGTTTGAACTGTATGTATGATAGTATGTACAGGTGACATTTTTTGTTTGTTTTTGGTTTTTGGAACGATAGTGTTCGATATTTGTTAGAGATTGGTCTGCCTTTACCGTCTCATCCCCCCTCACCATTTCGCTCACACGTGGAACACGTTTCTTGTCTGGAAATCGGTTGTCTTGCAAGACTTGCATGGTGCTGCTTTGGTTCGTACCAGTTCCGTCCGAGGCTTCTTTTCTGGGTTTTTTTTTCCCTAAAAAAAAAAAAAAAAACTATATAGGCATTTGTGATGGGCCGGCCTCCTGTTTGTATTGCTGAGACAAGGACGTGGTGGTGTGTCTCTCAGGGAAGACATGGAGAGAGACTGGCTGAGTCGCGCCGTGACCTGTGTGCACTCTTCCACGGGAGAACTTCAGATTTACGAGAAAAAAAAAGTACATTGTTTTAGTGCTTGTCTAATATTTTTTTCTCATAAAGTAGAGAACTTGAAAAATGTTTGAACTATTTTAATCTTTACATCTAGTCCCTTGGCATTGTGTAATATTAATGTCCAGTGTCTTTAGTATTTATAATATTGAAAAAAGCGGGTATAAAAAAATATATTTAATAGCCCCAACATTTTATTGATCTTTTTTTCTAAATTACAGACTTCAGATATAAATGTCTCTTTCAAATAAAGACATAAATGTCATTTCATCTGGTCGAAACAAAACCATTGTGAAGTTTTGTTTGGGAGTTTAGCATGGTGGCGTGTAAACTGAAGTAGGAATTGACATGGGCTGCTATTTTGACATTTGTGCTGTTAAGAGACAACTTTTGTAAATGTGTTGTCTAAAATGATAAAATAAAAAACAGACAAGTATAACAGGAATATGCTTGTTTTCTAATACAGATACAATAAAAACGGTACATTGCTTTAAAAAAATACATTGCTTTATATAGGGTTAACATAAGGGTGTGTTTGCACTTTTTGGAGGATGGGTTTGTCTGTAATTTATTGCCTACCTCTAACCTACAACTTTTTAAAAATGATATTAGTGTTTTTGAGTTACATATTGCGCTCTGTACAGAGTATCTGTTTGCTCTCCCAGGAAAAAAAGGCATTAAAGGTGTGATTAAAAGACGTAGGTTTACAGGTAAAAGTTCTTGATTGGTCTTTAACTCGCGGCCGTTTTCGCATGGCGAAATGCTTCCGTCGCCTATAAATGACAGCGGTGTGACCTTTGGAAACGCTGCGCGTAAGGCGGCTGGCGTTCCGCACGGCGTGCGGCAGCAATGGGGCGCGGTGGGACCAGCTCCCTAACATAGGCAAACGTGGAGGTCGCGGAGCATTACTGCTTTTATTGGAAGAATGGCCGGATCAATTGAGTCGAGCCAGTTCATATGTTTAAGACGCCTGTTTTAGTCTCTCCTCTAGATGCTACCTTAAAACCCAGTCGCCAGACATCATTTCCCAATTTGTGTGGTTTTTTTCCTGTTTATAATCCATGACTAAAATCACACAGCCTTTTCATAATGACGATGTGTGGCGTTTTGACGGACTTTCATTTCAGGTGTAATTGTTGATTCTTTCAGTAGCTTACCGGGGCATCCTTAATGTTTCCAGGTGCAGAGCCGTATCACTGTATCCGTATCCCTACGCACCCGTCTGCACCTCACTTCCACCTCCTCTTCCGATACTTAGAATGAAAGGAAAAGTAAATCCTTAGCAGGACACAAGTGTAGAATCGTTCGCTTGCCACCCCCTACCAGCCCCAATCTGCGGTGCATTTCCTGGGCAAATAGTGCGTGGCTGTGGCATTTCCTTCGTACGCAGATTACCGCGGTAATGTTAGCCGGATATTCGTTATTTAGTTTACCGACTGTACCTCAATTATCGTTTAACAAGATCAAGCTAGGCGGTTAATTTTACCGTAGTCCACAGAATAGTCATTGCCCAAGACCAGTTTCGCAGGTGTCTTGAAATAATTTCTATGTGTTTAATTAATTCAGATATGGATATATAATTATTTACACGTTACTTTTATATAGGGAATAATGCTTGACGAAGTAGCTGGAGGCAGCGTCAGTTTTCAGATAAATGGCCCCGTATCCCCTGTCTTGGTGCTCCTCTTATGTCTCGGTGCCATATCTTAAATTTCAGGAAGACTGCAGGTGAAGCCTCTTGCAGGAGGTTCATTTTCTGCCTACGCATATTTCTCTAACTGACAAGTTTGCTTCTACAAAGTTTGAGATTTCTTAATCGATCTAGAGGGCATTGAAATTGAGACATGCAACCGCTTCAGCTCTGCCAACTACTCATTTCAAAATGCATCATTATTCAGTCTCTCCATAGTTAGCCTGTGCTAATTTATAGACATATTTTAAGATGCCTTGCATTTATTAGCATGCTTTTCTGTCTACCTCATAAACCACAAACAGCAGTGTGTATGTTATGTATGACTGACTAATAAAACCCTCACAGGTGTGTGTGTGTGTGTGTGTGTGTGTGTGTGTGAGAGAGAGAGAGAGCTTCAAACACCAAAAAGCACAGTGTGAGTTGCACATCAGCAACTCAGTTTATTGTGGTGAAAATTTTCAAAAATTATATAAACTCAAACTGAAAAGGGGCGACTTAAATCATCTTTTTACAATTTAAGACTTGAAGTGGAAAGAATGGGTGACAAAATGCTTCAGCTAACACATTAGTACAGGGAGTTTGAATAAGCAGTCACAAACACGACAGATCTTACCGACAAGTAACGAGCTACTAACTATATTAACCTACTACTATCTAATACCTATTAACTGATGTTTACTATTAAAGAGTTGTTGAGGACATTAGCCTAGTAGGCTACCTAAACACACACACTCTTTCACAAACACTTTCTGTGCAGTAACAAGCACTTTCTTTATAGGACATGGAATAAACGCGACCCTCCTTTGCGGGATGCAAGGTGACTGGTCCCGATTCCGTGACATTAATAGCGAATTAATCTAGGCCTATACAAATGGCCTAATCGCTGCGTGACCTTAAGAGAAACATGCGCTCCCTGATGCCCTTCATGGAGCATTTTATGAAGAAAACATTAACAGTACAATCACATCCCTATGGTGATATTAACTCCACTTAATGCTTTCAGTGATGAAGCAGAGGAATGTATCTCTAACATGGGATTTGCAAATAATATTAAAGGGGAAAAAAAGAAAAGCCACCACAGTGGGACATTCAGAAGAAGGAAGCTGTAAGACGGGCTGCAGCTCGACATCTAACGAGGGCTGTGTCGCTTCTCACATGTGACCCTGCACCGTTTTATCTCCTGAGCGATGTTTCTTCGTAATCCGCCCGACCTAGCATTTAGTACCCAAGATGGCCATCAAGAAGCTATTATAAGGACGGGTTCAGTCCTTTAAACCGCAGAACAGAAACCGTGCGGTAGTTTTCTCCCCCCCTTTCTTTTCTTTTTTAAGTTTACTTTCACCGCGAAAGTAGAAGCGCGTCGCGGAGATAACGGGCAGCCTATTGAAGCACGGGCTTATTTCAGAATATGAAAGCTGCATCCACGGAATCTTTCTGATTGTACTGCGCTCGCTGCGCGCATATAAGCAAACGTTCTGCTATTTGCAAAACTGAAATGTTGATATTTCCGGCACGGCCAATAAATCAGATGAACAAACGGGCGGTCAAGTTAACTGACAGTCAGCGGCGTGTGTGTAATGAAATAGACATTAAATGCGTTCTGTTTGCTCCTACTGCGAGGCACTTGCTGGGGATAAAAATGGAAAATGAGGTACCGGGGAATAAAAGTGCAGGTTTACATTTGGCTGTTTTCAAGTTCAAGATATCAGTGGCAGAGAGGGTATAATATTTAGAAGACGGGCCACTTTATTTTTTATATTGATGTTGGCAAATATCCTTAAGGGCTTTTAGTACAGTTATGAATACCGAAAGCATCTTTAAATATCAGAGGGATGTCATGGAAAAACAGCGCGGGCGCGCTTTAAGCTGACGGTCCCGGGTTTGTTTTAACATCAGTCCTATCAGCGAGTGTGGCTTTTGGTTTGGACAGGTAAGTCTCGTATTTACCCCGGGCGCTTGGATGTTTCCATCTCACATATAGACAAACTTGATATACTGTATATTTCTTTTCGACCCGCGCACGAAGCAGAGCAAGAGATAAAATATAAGATAAATCCGCAACAATTTAATCGCTCCCCGTGTTTTGCCATAAGCCATACAATCGTCTCTGTTTAGAGGAAAGATGATTATGCAGTTGTAAAATGAAAATTGACGTGGACGCCAAGTCTGCATAAACGGCAGGGTATCGTCTTTGTCTATTCTCTAAAAAGTCTCGATTTCAGCAGATACTCAAATGTCAAATTTTCAAGTGCACACTCACGCATTCTGAACGCCTCCGACTAAATCAAATTAAGTAAAACTATTTCTCAGATTTCCCTTACTAAGATA
>JAODKN010000118.1:49157-63841 GCA_026774425.1 Petrocephalus zakoni
GCCGTTTAATGATCCCCTTGTCCGCTTAATAAAATGTCACCTGTCCCACAAACATAAAAATATGCTAACCGTTATTGACCACTGCATTGGCCCCCCCCCCCCCCCCCGCTTTAAATTATTAAGCACATGGAGGCTGCTTTAAGTGCCTTGTTGTATTCCGAAAGGTCAGAAAGTTCATTAAGTAGGGGGGGGGGGGCTGTCGGCTGTGCCCACCCCCCCATACCTGACCTGAAGCTACCACGTCACTGGGGGGTTTGTCACATTTCTGCAATGACTGGACACTGGCGGCTGAAAAGAAGGAGACACCTCAGTCATTTACGGCTTTAATTCCTCCCGCGGACAGCAACGTCTCACGGAGATGTTCAATAAACCACCCTTATTAGCTGCTGTTTATCTTGGCCGACTCTTTATTTCTAAATAAACATCCTTTTCATATCATGATTTGTTTATGATGCAGCTTGCATAACGTCTAAATGAAACCTGTTTTCCGATTTTTACGTGCTGTCAAATGCCAGCATTATTCTTATTGGGTGAGGGGTGTCATGGCAGAAGCGAAACATGGGGGTTTATTTGAAGCCGAGAAGCTTCTCTAACCTCTCCTGAAGGGTCTCTTATGAATCATAGGGCAGAGCGCATCAGCACTGACTCTGTCCAGGTGCTGACGGGAGCGACTCTCGCTGAGTCACCTAGCCGCCTGGCCCGTCATGTCGGGCAGGAGAGAATGCATACAGAGCAAAACCACAGCGGAAATCCTCAATCATTATTTTAAATACAAAAGCATGTTGCTGGTAACCCGAGGCCCTGGGGATAACCTTTCCTTGGGTGCTCCCACGTCGGTGTTGTTTTGCGACGACGGCCGATGACGAGACCTCGGATACAAGCTCCATCCGGCCTCTTCTGTTACCTGTGGAAATATTTCAGATTCTAAGGGTTTCTTGTGACTCTCATTATTCCCCACTCCGTCGGAAGAATCGGTTTCACCCCCATCACCCCGGCGCTGTCTGACAAAGGGTGGAATATTGCCTCTTCCCCGTCCTAACTGGTTTTCCATTAGCCATCACTGACTGGAACACCAGTTTCACCATCTTCTTCCCCGATGTGGAGCCATTTCCATTCCTTTTCTCTCTGAACAAGAGAATACTGACTGAGTGATGTAGACAGATGACAAAGACATAATCCGTTATCAAGTGGACTCTTATATGAATACCCACAAACCACCATAATTTTGTTACTGCACTTCACCTTTTAACTTAATTGTCTCACATTGGGACATTTTTTTTCATGTTCTTTGATAGACGCAGCAGCCGGAAGATCAAGCACGATTTTATACCAGGAAAGTAAAATGACAGTCATGCTTAAATGAGAAAGATTCATGCGGATAAAGGTGTGTGTCAGGGTTGGGGTGGAGACGATACTGTTGCTTCAGCCTAGTCCCAGCCCACGCAAAGCTCGGCCGGGACATCTAACTTCTCAGTAGTCGTCGATCCGCTCCGCAGTGAAATCTGGACAGTGCTGTAATTTTACAAAGGAGTTTCCATTGCTAATCAGGTTAATGTGACAGCAAGCCACTCGTGGGGCGTGTGTGTAACACACACTAATGTATCTTTTTTCCACTTTAATGTGTAACTCGCCTTTGCTTAATTATGATTAGGTGCATTTCCAGGAGCCGAATCGGACTGGCTAGTCTTACATAGGGACGTCCAAAGAGGATGCAATCATTACGTCCTCGTCTTGTTCATGTGTCATGTGTCCCCCCCCCCCCGGCTATGCTTAAGAGTCCTTCGCAAGCATTCATTTGCATTTTCCGCCTCTGACAAGACGATACCTTCAAGTGGAAAAAATACCACAGTATGTGTGTTCTTATGGATTTGCAGTCCTAAGTTACTACTAGGCCCACTTTAACTGGCAAATCTTAATCTTGTGATTAGTTGGGGTTCTCGGGTGTGTCCCTGGTTCTCCCGTTTGGCCTCTTTCGTTTCTACAGGTTCCTAGCGGCCCTGGCGGGTGTCAAACCCTTTGCAAGCACAAACCAAAGGGAAAAAAAATCTATAATTATCGTGACAGGAGGTGTATCCATTACATAACAATCGGTTATTGTCAATCAGCCAGATGTGAGATAGAGATCTATATTTTGATTAAATGTGCACTAAACTGTTAATTTGCAACATGGCTGACTTTGATGTTAACTCAGTTGAAATAATTTCAGATTCCCAGGGATGAAAAAAGGCAAATCATTCAGGCAGCCCCATAAGGAAGGGGCTCGCATTACAGCATCATAAATAAATCATTGTAACCCCATATTTCTATGACCGCTTTCATTTGATTCTTGTCTGCAAATCACAGGCCAGTGACAAACATCATTAGCGTCGAGCCGCCGCGCGTTTTTGACCTTGTCGCCTACGTCTTTCACCTGCTCGACGGGCTCCGCCTGGTGCCCGATCCGGCGAAAATGGCCTGACAAAACTACGCGTCTTCTCCTCGAAAATCGACCCTGAAGCACAATTAAAACTCAGCCTTCTATGAGAACGTTTGAGATGACTGAATTTGCTCCCAGACTTAAGAAGACTAATCTGATGTGATCATTGAACCAAAAATATAATTCTAATAGTTTTAGTTCTAAATCTGGGCCCTTTCTTCCCTTGCATGGTGTTAGAAAGGGGAAAAAATGAAGAATTTGCCTAAATAATACATTAAATAACGATAATAAGCATCCATCGATACTTCTGCCAATGGTGTGTGAAGCACAGGGTCGTATAATAGTCCAATGAAAAAGAAGAGGAAGAATTAGCTGAAAATACCACTTGAAGTCAGTATGCTGTCTAAGATACACTTTCAAAGACTTCAAATTCGGCAAGTGCTGCAGAGTTCCAGTTTAGCGGCCTGTTGTCCCAGCAGAATCGCCACGATTGCTGTCACTGCATAACACAGGCCAGTCTTATTTAAGGCTAAGCGAACACGCGCCTTTGCATTCACGAGCTCGCCGTCTGCTGTAAAAGGTCTTTAACTCATGGGTGGCCACCTTGGGGGGGGGCGACGTGGGGGAGAAAAATGACTAGGTCATTTAAAATATCATCGGCGGAGCGTGGTGATGGTACACGCACTGCCAGCCATGGCAAATCGTGGTATCGATACTTTAATTAGCCATTGAAGATCCACGAAAAAAGTTTGGCCCGTGTTTTGCTGTTGACCTGCTGTCTTTGCGCAAAGTATATTTTTTATTAATTTTTTTTTTCAATGGTAAGATTTCAAAGCAATTTACAGCCTGCTGGGAGACCGCCGTACATGTGCAATTTTACAAGTCTATCCTTCGCCAAGCAGTAATTATGCTGCTCAAGTTCTGAATTACACTACTTGCATTTCATTAACAAAAAATGTTTGACTATTGTATAATTAGATATATAAGCTTACCACCTATATTTAACAAAGCGGCGAGCTGGAATAAACCAGACAGGATCTCTGAACGTGTTCAAATAAACTTGCACATTTGTGATCACCAGCAGATTAATAACGGAAACGCACGTCCTTTACTTTTGTGCCCTATTTTTTTACGTATGTGAAACACGTGTCGCTAAATTAAACTGGAAGGTCAGGAAATAT
This sequence comes from Petrocephalus zakoni, assembly GCA_026774425.1. Taxonomy (NCBI): domain Eukaryota; kingdom Metazoa; phylum Chordata; class Actinopteri; order Osteoglossiformes; family Mormyridae; genus Petrocephalus; species Petrocephalus zakoni. Next base: position 52,755 of record JAODKN010000118.1, read on the forward strand.
ATCTGTAAGAGTTTAAACAGCAGAATGTCAATACATTTCTGAATCCTTTTAAAAATAACAAAGGGGGTGTGTTTTGTCACACAGAATAAAGTGTTCCTGGGGGGTGATCAGGCTTCAAGAGTGGGGATCGGCCTTTTCTAAAAATAGTGTGCATGTGTGAGAGAGAGCATGAGTGCATACATGCTTTCATGTGTGTGTGTGCATGCATGTGTGCATCCTTGCGTACGTGTGCGTGCTTGCATGCTTCCGTGCATGTTCTTGCATGCTTCCGTGCGTGTGCTTGCATACTTCCATGCGTGTGTGTGCATGCTTCCATGCGTGTGTGTGCATGCTTCCGTGCGTGTGTGCATGCTTTCGTTTCCGTAATGTCAAAATTAAATTGAAAAATGAAGTTGCATCTGAAATGCTAGGCTTGGTTCCAAACAGTAGGCCTTGAGGTCAGTTCTGAAATGCTAGATTTTGGAGCACATTTTGAAACAGTAGGCACAGAGGATACTTTTGAATTGCTAGGCTTTGGAATAGGTTTGAAATATTAGACCCAGAAGTCGGTTCTGAAATTCTAGACCTTGGATTAGGTTCTGAAACGCTGAGTAGGCCCAGAGTTTGTTTCCGAATTGCGCAGATCCACCTTCTGTAAAGTTGACTCTGGAGTAAGCTGTAAAATTCTAGGCTCTGCTAGAGGTTCTGAGATGGTAGACCCTGGAGTAGATTCTGAAATGATCATTTTCAAATGCCTGCTTCTGAAAATCTAGGCCCTGAAATACTATGCTCTTGAACTAGGTTCCAAGGCCGTAAGCCCTGTGGAAGGTTCTGATACTCCGGGTTCAGGAATACAATGGCATTGAATTATGTTTTGAAACAGTAAGGCGGTCGACTCTGAAATTCTAAGCCTTCCCTCGTTATTTTATGAGCCTTAGTTTCATGTGACAGGCATACGCGCAAACAGGCATTCAAAAGCATTTACGTGTCTGTAGAAATCGGCTACTCTCAAGAGCAGGGGTCACAGTGCTTTTCCTGTTTTTAGTATAACACAGCGGCACGTTACATACACTGTATATGTAAAATTAAACTGTCTATCATCATGGCTATCTGGCTATCTTAAGTGGCAGTACTCTGTTACCAGATGGTCTTATGTTTCAGTGGCCTGCAATTCAATACAACTCTGAGAAATTGCTCTCAGTCATATTGCCTGTTCATGTGACAGGTTAGGGTGGGGAGGGGGGGCAGAGGCGGACGGTCGGACTGATTCATTGAGCTAAAGTGATATATATCCACATCGCTTAGGCCGGAAATTCTTACAAGATGCTCTTTAGCGGCATATGTCAAGCTGAACTTGCCGTGCAGAACTGCGTCATTTCTGTAGCCACAAATCAAAAATGTAGTACTGTTTTTTGGGGCTGCACTCATATTACTCAACAGGCCCACTAATTTGACCATACTTTATAATCCACTTATGTCGGCCATGACGTTTTATGTGCCTTCTGTGCCATATTATCGGTCTGGGGTGTGATATCTGTGCACGCGCAAGACGGCGCCGACAAAGGACACGCACACACGCGCTCACAAGGAGTGTGCGTCGATGGCGGACAAGATAAATTCAATAGCACTCATCTAGGGCTAGTTTTTTAATCAGGCCCTTTGTAAGAGAGAAAGGAAGATGCTTTTCTTTCCCTTTGTCACTGTAAGCCGATTCCCTTGTTCTGTGACGGAATTCTCCGGGTCGGAATCCAGGTGTCGCGTTCCTGTTTGCCTCCTCTTCGGTGCGGATGGCGGATTTGGGTTTCCTTCCAGAGCGTGGAGCCCTTCGCCGCGAAAATGACCATCCTTCTGTAATGTTCTCCCTGCCCCCAAAGGCCAACACCAAACACAAACAACACCATCACAGTATTCCTGGCTGTGTGCGGGGATGCAGTATTAATGACGATAATAGCGATGGTTATTTTCATAACAGCAATTATGCAATTCTTTAAACAATTTAGTAAGAGACTTTTTCCCCCAGCATATTTGGGGGAAGAACACAGCACTTTTCCCTAGATCCCTTAATTATACCTATAACTAAATGCATTCTATGTTGCCCCATTAATTAGATTGATCTTTGCAATATCCAAGCCCCCCATTCGCAGAGATTACTGGATAAAGTGCCTGGCGAATTCTCCTGTGCGGTATCCGTGACCCCAGAAGAAAGATGTCTTCTCAGACACAAGTGGGTATTAAATGGATATAATTGACAGTGATCTCGTGTGACACTGTTTTCATCCAAGCATCATAATGGGCCGACTTTGCATTTGCATGAGAGAACATAATCAATCTTCAAGGAGCGCAGGCATAGAAATGGGAAGCCAGCAGCTACGTTTTGGGCTTTAGCGACAGATTAAGGCGCCAGCCTCCTGTGTGCCCCGCTGTTTCTTCTTTTTAAAAGGCTTTGGACATTTTTTTAATAAAGGTTTTGTTGTTTCTCTTTGGAAGAAGAAAAAAAAACTCGCCACTCCACTCCAACTCCCTCCACTGCTGTTTTATTCCAGCAGGAGTTTTAACTGGTCTTGGCATCGCTGATGCCCGGGTACAGCTGGGGTCCAGGGTCCATGGCTCTGACCTCTGACCCCTTCACCCCATCTTCCGATTCCCTCTACCCCTACCCCCTCCAGATGGCCCACGCACCTCCAGATGAGGGGCAGTTCACAAATGTGTCTGGAGCCAGCGCTGAACACCTTCAGATGTTATGGAGTCCGAGGGACAAGAAAAGAGATACCCTGCCTCCCCTCCCCTCCCCCCCCCTGCCCCCACCCCCCCACACACACACATACTTTAGCAGTGTGAAAGTCTGCCATGCATCAAAAACCTCTCACAATAGGGCCTCGTTTTATTCAGTTATATTTATACTGAATGCAGCTTCCTCCTTCATCATATATCTGTATGTGTCTGTTTTCAAAAAAATGGGACAGACTCCTCTCCCGGCTGTCACTCTGCCTCGCTCCTTTCACGTCTATGTTATACTTCTGCTGAAGGCATCTGCATTTTTAATGATCTTAATCCCCCCTTCTTCCCGAGGATCCATGTTGAGAAACACCGCCGCGCTGGAGTGGACCGCCCGTGTTTGCATATCGATCAGCGCCGGCCGGACACGGGCCGCAGAGTTAATCCATCTCAGGTTCTCAGCTGACGGATGATTTTAGGCAAGGTGACCTCAGCCATATCGTTAGCGGCACCACCGGAGCAAACTCGTTAATTTATGTGGGACCGTCCCCACCGTTTGCTGAGCTCCCCGTCGCCCTCAGTGACGAGGGAGCCACACATGGGTTTAGCTCAGCTGGCTGTCCCGATGGTGTCCCACCCCCCCACATGACCCTCTTTTCACCATCGTGGCCAGGTTTCCGCTGCCTGCCGATACACTGGGCGTGCGACAGGCCCGGAAATCAGAGAGTCCACCGATGGCCCCATGCCAGGGTGCGGACCCGCTGAAAGCGGAGGATTCCCCTGGCGTCAGCAGTCCGGGTCTCTGCTTCCACTGCGAGATGTAGCCTTCTGCCCCTGTGTGCAGAGCGGGCCGGGATGGTGCGATGGAGTCATGTGACCGTAGCAGGGGGCTGACTAAACAGGGCGTTAACCGATTGCACGAAGTTCCACGTAAACGACAATCCTGGTGTTTTAGATTTCACAGCCATTCCTTTACTTGGTCCTTGGAGTCATTTGTTTATGTCCAGCCTGAAAATAAAAAGGTCTTGACACCTGACCTCTGACCCCTATCAAATCTGACTCTCTGCTGTGCCCACACTGCCCCCCCAATGCATAATTACAAAACACTATTAGAAAAAAATCTATATTCTGTATTAAAACAGATCCTTTGATGCTGTGTATGAGGATAAATGCAATTCTGCAACGAAGTTTACACACCAAACCCTTAGAGAAAAGGAAATAAAACGAAAGGTGTTTGCCGTATAATTCTTTGGAAATGACTATTGCATGGTGCCTCCTTACTCATAATTTTTTTTAATGAAGCAAATTTGTTGTTCTTTTTTTTTGTAACCGGTATCTGTAGTCTGTCTGTGTCTAATGGGCATGGTGATGTTTTCCACAGTCAGATAACGTTTATCTTCGGGGTATGTGAGGCTGACCCACGAGAACCTCACATAGCATCGCTCGATGATGTATGACGACGCCGGCCGCAGCATGTCGCTCTCTCCGGCAGAGCTCCCTCTCTCTCGGCTGCTAGGAAAAGGCTGCCCGGAGATGACCATCGCGAGGTCTGGGGGGCTTATTAGGCATAATCCATCGCTCCTGGTTGATAAAAGGCTCGCCGAGGGCACGGTGAGGCTTATGACCAGATAGGACAGATTCGTCCTCATCCCCAAAGACCCCCCCCCCCCCCACCGGCAGAGCAAATAAAACACTACCTGCAAGGGGCACCAACAGGCCCAGGGTTGTATCTACAGCAGGAAGGTCGTAACCTTTATGGGGGGGCCCAAAACAGAAGTATTCCAGGGGATGGGGGGTGGGGACATATCCATTGTTATAATTTCATGATTCAAGTTATCCCGATATACTTTATACAGGCAGTGTGTCTGGCTGCCTTTAGTGCATTTGTAAGTGTGTGTGACAGCTTCAGCTTTTCCCCGACACCTATCCAACGCATCAGATCCCCCTCACAGCCTCTGATTTGGCAGTGGAGGGGTTGTCTGTCCCATTGCCACCTTGTCAGAACTCAGGAGTAGTGTCCTAGGTGAGGCCTATCGAGGGGCCACTTCCTGTCCTGCGTAGGCCTTCAGAAGCGGCCACTTCCTGTCCTGCGTAGGCCTTCAGAAGCGGCCACTTCCTGTCCTGCATAGGCCTTCACAAGCGGCCACTTCCTGTCCTGCGTAGGCCTTCACAAGCGGCCACTTCCCATCCTGCGAAGGCCCTCATGAGCGGCCACTTCCTGTCCTGCGTAGGCCTTCACAAGCGGCCACTTCCTGTCCTGCATAGGCCTTTACAAGCGGCCACTACCTGTCCTGCAAAGGCCTTCACGAGTGGCCACTTCCTGTCCTGCGTAGGCCTTCACAAGTTGTCACTTCCTGTCCTGCAAAGGCCTTCACGAGTTGTCACTACCTGTCCTGCAAAGGCCTTCACAAGCAGCCACATCCTGTCCTGAAAAGGCCTTCACAAGTGGTCACTTCCTGTCCTGCATAGGCCTTCACGAGTGGCCACTTCCTGTCCTGCAAAGGCCTTCACAAGCAGCCAATTCCTGTCCTGCGTAGGCCTTCACAAGCGGCCACTTCTTGTCCCACGTGGGCTGGGAGACAGTGTCGAGCGGTCAGCAGATGGTTTGGAATGTACACAACGCAGTGATGATGATCAACAGCCTGGATTCCAATCTATTGATGTCTCTGCCGGATTGCTAACTCGGATCAAATGGCCCCTGTTAGCGTCGTGTGTTCGCGCCTCGTTCTGGCAGCATTAGCAAAAATAAAAGCTCCAGGAGTTATTTTCATGAATTTCCAATGCAGAGCAATGGAGTTTGGTGTGGGAGGCGGAGCCAGCTCGATCACATGACACTCTGCCGGCCACCCCTACATAAAGCCGTAAAATGCGAAGATGCTCGTAAAGCGAGTTCCGCAGACCTGCGCATCCGCATTTCGGTAATGCACATTCTGCTAGCCATCGTAACCCATCGCTCCCGGGCCCCCTAATCTTACTGCCCATCCCCCTTTATTTTACATCTTTATGACAGCTCTTGTGAGCTGCAGAGTCACAACCCCCCCCCAATTAATTCACTCGCCAGGACGTGCCTATTGTGATCGATATATATATTTATATCAGCCTCGAATCAGGGACCAGCCTGACATCGATGCTACCCCTGCCTGACAAGCCTTGTCAATTATACAAAATAAAATCAAGTATTCATAAGCAGCCCGTAATAGGATATTGACTGACAGATTTAATAATTCAGTTTTTCTCAGGCTTGACTGGCATTAGTTGTAGCTAATGGTCGCCTGTGTAAAAAATTCATTGGGAACAATGCTCGAGTGGGAAGATGGGCATAATTATGCCTACTTAATTTACTCTGGGCTGCGGTGGACAAGGAGCTTGTGGCGGAGGCCGGCCGGCCGTTTCAGCACGCTTGGGCCGAAGCCGCCGTAATTTGATTTATGAATTTGATCCGCCTCTAATTTTGTTCATGAATGTTTCAGTGAGAGCAGTTCTGCCACGTCCAACGGCTCCCCGCCAACCCGTTATCCGGCACTGGGTATCGGCGCTTAGGATGGGCGTGTGGCGGGATTCTCCACGGCAGCGTGGCTGCGCGGCCCATCCTCGCGGTGTGTGTGCGAGCCGTGGGGTCAGGTGAAGCCCCGGCTTGGGTGTGCGCTCGGTGTGCCTTCACAGTGTCTGGTTCCTCTGAATGCTCGGCCCACGGGGGCTACTGGCAGATTTAAACGTCACCTGATCGGGTGTCGAAGCCGGTTCTGGTTCCCCCTTCTTTTGATCGAAGATGCCGTCTGGAGCGATTGCAGGGGAAGCGAGCGAGTCAGCCGTGCCGTGTTTTCGGGGTGGGCGTGGTTTATGCAGCGTTATCGTTATTTTGTATGTAGGCTAAATTTAAACAGCATAGTAAACACTCCTTGTTTATATATGATCCATATGGAAGTTGTATTTAAACATTTACGGTGTGTGTCCACTCTCTGGTAAATATTGTGTTACCGTGACGTGCCGCACCCGGGTTTTTTTTGTGGAGGGGGGTATTTGCTGTGATTTGCCCCCCCCCCCGTCAACCTCCCTGCTCACGTGTGTGGGCGATTCCTCAGCTCACACTTTTATTATCATGTCCTCCAGCATCTTCAGCACAGATACAGCACGAGCAGATTAGGAAATTCCCGGAGTTCATTCTGGACACTGCCGCAGAGGATTCTGGGAAGTCTGTCTGCAGGAAAACATACTGGGTGTTGTGTATTGTTGGTCCATCATTACATACAATACAAACACAGTCAAATCGCCTTTACATATCATGTTAGGACATACTATTCACTGCTACATGATGAATTTGCGATGAATTTGCGGCACGGAGTATATTTAACTGAACTCCTTCCATGAGTTGAGGAGCTCAGCTTTTCTCTGCAATAATTAATGTCTCTGCATACCCTACATGTAAGTCTTGCTTTATGGGGTGGGGGGGGGGGTGATGCAGCTCCAGGGTGAAGCCATGCTGGTATGATGCTACTTAGCCCTGCACAAGCACCCCACAGATTCAGGCTACCCAGGGGCCACATTGATCTTAGGTATAATGCTCTATGAAATGGATGGATGAGGGCAGCAATTGACAGAAAGGGCGCAGCCAAGAGCACTTGAATTGTCCCCTGTGCAAACCTCCCACGGAAAATAGATTGTAGGAGATTTATGGGATTTTTTTCCTGCTATTTCTTGCCATGGCCGAGCAGGGCTGGGAGCCCGCGCTGGAGCCCGCAGAGCGCCCCTCGGTGGATGCCGGGAAGGCCTCCACGCGGCTTCTGCAGAAGCGAGCTGACGCCCGTTTACATCTCAGCAGCAAACATGCCACATTTAATCAAAGTGCACGATCACAGATAGTATGCTGGTGTTCCTGCTGCTTTGTGAGTCTCTGGCTTTATTGACTTTATTTTTGTCAAATTAAAAAAATAAGTGTAATCCATTTACAAAATATTCTAAAATTTAGGTCGGAGGAAAATTCACATGGTTCAATTGGGACAAAATTCCCCCAGTGAGATACAACCAGAAAGTTCTGGTTATACCTACATTTATTATTAAATTGACACACTACATAGTTTCAGTAATAAGCATGAATACAATGAAATACATATTTGAGGACGAAACCACACGCGGTGTTTATGTTATATGGGCTATCTTGTGTATTGTATTTCTCTGTACTTGTGTATTTACACCATTGCATCTCATTTCAAAGCTGTTTCACTTCAGCTGACTCGTGTGAAATTCAACGCACTAATTGGAATATGTCGTGTTTATTATCTGCAAACGCTCGCACATTCCACTCGAGTCCCGCAGTAGGCTGTACTGAGGCACCATGGCTCTCCGGAGATGTTAAATTCACCGTTATGCAGTGGACAGTGTTTGGAGAGAGCCATCCAGAATATTCTTTAACCACTCGGATGATCATGTAACCCAGCCAGTGAAGTTGAACTCCTTCCTGGACATTATTACAGAAATGTAAGGTGTATTGAGGTCAAACGGTCATGATTCTGAACATTACAGTGGGTTGCCAGCCCATTCTCTGACAGGGAGCAGCAGAGGGACATTTACCCACAACGCACTTCTAAAAAATCTATTCAGTAATCTTAACTTAAACACTACAAGAGTGGTTCCTTGAAGTGTAATCTATAAGTAGCATCTATATGTAATAATGTGCTTTTTATCATTATATATTTAGATTTTTCTGACTTTTTTTTTAAATAGAAAAACGGGATTATGTTTTAGAGAAGAGATGTGACCTGCAGAGAAATGTTCTCCTAAAGTGCCAGGAACTGTAAGGGAACCTGAGCGGAGGCCATAACCATCTCTGTGGTTAGTGCATCTCCCTCGCAGACGAAAAGCTGGGACACGTATGCGGCCTGAAGTCATATACCCCATTTGGGGAACCTTTATCTGCAGAACATTTATAAACAGGTCACAAACATTTATTATGTCATAGATAGCTCATTTATATACCTTTGGTAAATATATTTAAAAAAAAAATCTGTGGCCCTCCAATGCATCTTGATTAGTGTCTTATGTAATGATTGTTATTATCATATAGCACCATACCTTATCATGCATTAAGCATGTACAAAGCACTCAGAACTGTAGATATTCATGACTGATCTAGTGTCACACGGCCAGATTTCCTGTCATTAGCTATTCTGGCTGTCCGTGTTTCTCTCATGCCCCGGGAAGCTGTTTGAGCTGAAAACTTACTCTGTGCTAGGGAACGGGTTCAGATCCAATGTAACCCTAAACCCCGGTCGCCAGCCAGCTACCGTTCAAGGGAGCTCTTTAAAGAATTGGGGTCACCTGACTCTGGCTGACCCCAGTCTGTTCAGTAGCACCGGCAGACCTTAAGCGGCCTCCATGTACGATGGAGTATGTGTCGACACAAGGGAAGAGTCTGAAAATGATGCCCTTGGAGAGAAGGCTTACATTACTGTACATTCCCCTGTTATATCACTTGAATGTAATTGTAATTGCGCAATGTGGGGCACCTAGTTAAAGATAGATGTGGAGAAATACCTTGCCAGACTCCCAGTTTTCTCCCTGGCTTGTCAGATTGACATCTGGCCCCACAGACCTTCAGCAGGACATAGCCACACAGCTAACTACATTATTCAGTGAAAGGATCCTGACCCAGTCCGCTGATCCAGTCTCCTGCCTCAAACCCTCGAGCAATCTGATCACCGCAGTTGTGAACATGGAGAGTCTCTTCGCTGTCGTTTTTGCGATCTGCCACCTGCAAGTCAATTCTGTGGGCAGATGAACTGTTGCCTCAGAAGACCGAATTACATCCACTGGCCAACCCTAGCCAACTCAGTCTCCAGGGACCAGATGGGAAGCCTTCCATAAATCAGTTAGAGAGACATGGGACCGTCAATCACCCTCTTGCGTCATACGTTGGCTTCCGATCTGTCGACCGATCATCACCACTTTCTTGTCCTGCTTGCTGACGTTTATTTCAGCACTCTGTGCATCTCAAGCTACTTTTAGAAGATCTGGCAAGCGAGCAAGTCGGGCCTGGAGGACTGTTTACAATCGAGCTCTAGGTCAAAGGGCGGCCAAGGGAAAGATACACATCGGTCTTAACTTTCATTTGGTTGTAAGCTTCATGTGTGGGCTCCATGCTGGCCAGTATTCCTCCCATCTTATGTTCTTGCTGCAGAACCTTCTCGTTTTGCCTGCTTATTTGTACTACGGTCTGGAAAAACATTACCTTTCATTTCTCAGAAAATATACACAATCCAAATATGAAGAAATGAAAATGAAAAATGAAGAAATCTCTGTGAGTGATGAATTTAAAACGCAAATATCTCAGTTCCTGCCCTTTGCTCATCCTGTCGGAAACTGTAACTGAGTTCACAAAGTCCAGGTCAAATGCGCCACCGTCCTTGACCTATCGTATTGTGGGGTCTGACCTGACCAAATTAACCCATCAGCTATGAGCTGTGTAGCCTTCGTGAACGCAGCGACAAATAAAGAGAATTAGCTAGCCTGTATCGTAGCTGAGACAAATCCAGCGCCTTCGCCAGCCTGACTAAATATGGAGCAGAAGTATGACCCCATGCAACTTCTGCATTGTGCGTTTAGGATACAGCAGAGCTCTAGAAAGGACCCCACTGTATAGTTTGTCAGTTTCTTACCTCACGGTGACCAAAATAGACACAACAGTGTTTAGAGAAATGTCTCCACGTTATCGCACGCTGGAAAGACTCGATATATATATTTATATGAACTTAATTGTAACAGACCATTAATTTTATCAAGCTTTTGTCAGATTTTTCGAATAAGTCCTGCAGCCTCTCAGATAGCAGAAAAGGTTTGGTCTGGGCGAAGGCCTTAGAGTTACTGGCGTTGACGTCAAGCAATCTGAGGGGCGTTGGAACTGACATTGTTGCGGAGGGAGGTTAATGGCAGATTTTAATGCAGTGAAAAATCAGGGAGGTGGCTGTTATTTAAATGTTAAGGAATTTAAAGAGACTTTAATTGCAGCAACACATTTATATGTCCTACTGAATCACTCCAATTTTAAACTCTGCATGTGGCACGACACTTAAGGGTTTCGAAAATGAAAACTTCTCTTCTGTTATTACGCAGCTGAAACAGAAAGCTGTTGATAAAGCCTCACCAGCATCCATGCACGCATTAAAAACAGCAAGGAATAATGGGGGGGGGTGAATATAACACCGACTTTATTGAAAAAAATCCTTAACTTTTCTCATGAAATAAGGCATTTTTATGATGTTTAATGACAGGGGGGCAGACCAGAGGCCGTGTTGGAGAGGGTTAGGGTTAGGGTTAGGGTTGGGGTTACGGTTAGATTTTTTAGAAAGGTAAAGTGCATTAGAATTTGTTTTCCCTATGATGCCAGACAACCTGAAAAA
>JAODKN010000120.1:40725-64806 GCA_026774425.1 Petrocephalus zakoni
ATTTTAACATGCAGGGCAGTGTTTTTAAGTTCCACAAAACTGTTTGTTGACTAAATGTTTTAAAACATTGTACAATCACTGTAATCAGATTTTTATGTATAATGCACTTAAATAAATGTTAAACTGAGTAAAAGTGTAAAAGAACAATTAATTTAATGTAAAGATTTTTATAATTTATTTCTTCTTTGCACTAATACAAAGAAAAAAAGTAGTTAGTTAGTTCTATGTAATTTTGGAATGAGTTTACTGGTCTGGCCCCCTTGAGATCAGATTAAGCTGTATGCGGCCCCTAGACCAAAATGAGTTTGACACCCCTGCCTTATACTGTATATAACCTCGTATAAGTTGAAGCTTATGGAGGGATTTGCTAGCGAGACCAAAAAGGAGAGAGCAAATTCTACCACAATGAAACTAAGCAGTAACACAAAGCCTGCAAGGTGACGTAGAATAAATAAAATATTTGACTAACAGAGACTGGTGTATTGATTCATTCAACTGAGTGCCATATGACATATCATCAGTGCTTAGGCAAAGTTAGACAAAGTGGCTGCTTGCGAATCCTTCACCATATAAGCCTGAGAGGTGAAACGCCAAGAAAACACACAGTCTGCACTGGGACTTGTTTGTTAATGATGGTTCTTTTCAGTTTCACTGAATTTGTGAAATGCGGTAAGTCCACTTGCACTTTTTCAGGAGGGTGTCACGGATTGGATCCTGACAATATGCAGTAGCTGCAGGTGACCATGTTATGTTTATAAGATGGCAGCAAATTAATGTTATATTGGTAACAGAATCATGATGTTGTTGCTGATAACTTAAACTTGAATTTTTCTGTCAACCTTAAGTCAAATGATTTGTTATTAATTCTGGCAATGATTTTCTAGGTTGTTTTAAGACTCTGCGTGTAACTTTTGTTCCATTTCCACACTTTGCCAATAATTCTCAGTTTTGTGTTTCAGCCTTATACAGTAATATACAGAATAGTGTTTTTCTTCTTTTGTTGTATTTGTGAAACCTGAGAGGATGCTACCATTACATTTTTGTGATGGGGTATGTTCACAATCTGTTGGATAATACCAAGTTATGGGGGATTACTGCATGCTATAATGATAACTGATATTTTAGTCAATTGTAGGTTTTATGAACAAATTTGAATGAAATTGTATTTTTGAATAGTATATTTTAGAACTGTTATTATGGGATGTTTTTATTGAGAATGTTAATTGTTTGTTGGGGTGATTGGTCTAGAGGGAGGAGCTGAAGTCTATATAGGCCGGTGGAGGCCTTTACTAGGGGAGAAGTTTGGAATCGGAATGGTTAATGATGTATGATCCACAAAATTTTTGTGGATTTACCTTGGATGATTATTCCCTTTTTTATTTTGTATTAATATTGTGCATTCCTGCACCTTTTCTCAGAGACAGAATAAAGTTTTTGCACAACTGCGGTTTTTGGAGCATCTGGCACTATGAGATATGAAAAACTATATAATTCCTGTGTACTTGTGCAACTGGCAAATTAAGCTTCATTCATTAATAGCTCCACACATACATCCACAAAATAGCTAGAAGGTTATTTTTAATATACCTCTTTTGCCTATGAAAACTGTCATTCATACATGGTCATAAAGGGGTAAAAAACACAGGACCTTAACAGGACTTCCAAAAGCCTGTTTTGGACCTTAAATGCATTCTCTGATTATTGAGATAAAACCAACATATCAGGACTGAAACAGCACTATATATCTGGGTGAATACCCCCGAAAAACACAAACAAAAAAAAACTGGTTCTAAGGTGCCCTAGTAAAATTACCCGGGGAACCTACGTGAAAGCATGGTTTCTAAGCCTAGTAGTCTTCTCACTTTGTTCGGTCATCCCCACACATTCCCTGCACAACCATACAATATAAAACATATAAAAATCCGGGTATCCAGAGATATAACCAATAAAATACAACCTCCTGATTGAACAAGCAACAGCTACCAATGGCGTGACGGCTTACACACTGCATGTAACGTAGCGCCCCCTACAGTCTATCAAAAAAGCAGCGGTGTAGGGCGGGGAAGGGGGGGGGCTAATACGCATACGTCATGATACACTAACACGGACAAGCGCTTTAAGTAAGCGCCTTTCCGAGGTTACGCTTTGCCAAATCTGTTCCGGCCGGGTTAATTACGATGAATATTGTTTAACTTTACAGACGGTAGAGGGGCCGAACGCACATGGTCACCTGACTCCGCAGGCCCGCCTCCCGTTCACGAATATACTCCCTTTTTATGTTTTTTCATTACCGTTTTATATTACTGCATCAGATTTATCAGACTGACATCCGAAGCTGCAAAACAATGTGATGGAGAGTGCGCCACAGACGCGGAAAGAGTTTAATGGCGTTTCGGAACGGTCCCTTCATGGAGCGCGACTGCCACCTGCTGGCCGTAAGCTGCAGGCAGGTCCCGGGCGGGCAGCAGTGTCTCCGTGCAGCGCCACGTTCGTCACTGCAGCGCCAGTGACCTTGTGCAGCGCCAGTAACACGTCACGCAGTTAGTTAATTTTATTTTAATAGTCTTTCGTTGATCGATCGTATTGTATTGATTCACATTTCCCTGAAAGATTCGTACAGATGCATTCGTTTATTATAACTTACATATAACAGTGAACGTAGAGCCTAATGCAAGGCACAAATAAAAAATAAAATCATATAATCAAACAATTCAATTAAATGGAAAGAAATAATAAACGGATCTAAGAACTGGTTTGCGCACTACATTAAACTGAAAAGGGGGGGGTCGGATTTCAGCAGCTTTGGGCGGCCGTTTTCTTCTTTTTTTCATTTTATTGAAGTTGGTTACTGTTTAACATCCCCACCCAAGTTTCAGTTTGTTTAGTAAATCGATGTAATGACAGGCTCCACTGACGCCATTTAATGGGTTTATCATTGAATTACAACCTACCTCGTGTAGCCAAAAGCTCTCCAAACGTCTCAAAATCCGAAATTAAATAGAAATCAGCTGTCACCGTAATTAAAGGGGACTTTAGAAGGAGGACTAAGGACAGTCGAGCACTAAGGTAAGAGCTGCGGAGATTAATGGCTGCCCGGCGCGGAGGCGTCCCTGCGGTCTGTCGGACAGGCTCACTGCTGCTCTCCGATCAACAGCAGCTGGCCGTTTTACAGCAATAACGAGCAGGCCGGCGCCCGCGCGCGCGCGTCACGTGCTCGCGTGTTTCGGGGTATGATCCGCGAGGCCGGGCGCGTGAGGGGAGCCCGTGCCCGGACACGGACGCCGCGCGCGCGTCCACCGCTGCCCTTCCACTGCGCCCCGCGTGCTTTATTAGCACCTCCGATCAAATGTAATGTCAGACACTCCATTAATAACTGCGCTGCAAACAGTGCGTGCACTTTACCGACGAAATAATGAGGCCTGCGCCTCACTGCAGCTTAAGCCGAAGTATAGGCCTATTCACTGTTCATGTTTTCAAGTGATACAAAGAAATAATAATACAAATGTTAAACAACTTGAAACTTATTGCTAGCAATATTTATTAACTATTTGCAATATCGATAATATTTCTGACATATTCCATTCAGTTTTTAATTTTTATTAAACGTATGGAACGTTAAATACGTAACATGGCATTACTTTAATTAAACATATCTCTGGGAGTTAAAGTAAATCATAATTTTCAGGGGAACTTATTTTTTTTAATGTACAATTGCAGTGTTGAGCTGTACTTTATCAGACATGGAAAGTAAACAAGACAGTCACAACAGCTCTTAGCTCGCCGTATGATATTAGATCACATGAAATTATTAATTATTCATCATGTACCATACATATGTGGAGTGTTTGGCCTCTTTAGATGCCTTTTTGAAAAAAAAAAACATGGGCCTGAGAAAAAGCAGCCTTTGTTTGGAGCCTGAAAGCTCTGGGGATGTGAAATGAAACGTTTGCTGACAAACAAAAGCCGGCGCCTGTCTCGCTGCACAGGCCACTGCATGCTCCCAGCTCCTCTCCACCTGCTCTCCATAAACACGGCATGAGGGCAGTAACAGAGCAATTCGAGTCAGAAACGCAGGCCAAAGAGGCCCCTCGTCATGCATCATCAGCTACCGAGGTCTCTGTATCGGCCATTAAGCCCGAGAGCGGGATCCGCTGCTTCGCACACGCCCCTTTATTGCTTCCTCGCATTAGCTATTGTTCTTATTGCGCCAGGGACCAGTTGCTTGTGACTGGAAGCTGCCATGCAATGAAGAGGCTTCCTGAGAGGGAGGGCCACTCTGAACTGTGGCCAAACTGCATGATTTCATTTGCATGTGTAGAAATTAACCTCGCAGTCAGGCTGAACGGGAAGTCACACGGCGCTATGCGGAAGAGTAATCATTTCCCAAGTACAAATGTCATAAACAAGTCCTTATGGACTTATAAAAGTAATATTTAATAAGCTTGTAGGCATACCTTAAGGTATATACTATATATACTGTAATATAGCCAGTTACTGCCTTCAGCATTGTGAGTGAGTGAAAACACTCGACATGTAATTGTAACAGGACCATTCTAAGGAAGGTGTGATTCTGCGAGTATCACACCTCAAAGAACCCCCACCGTCACCACCACCACTGCCATTATTGTAAACCATTTATTAATTTGTTTCAGTAAAACATTGTATTTTATTCCCTTTTCATGTGATGTTCTGTTGGTGTTATGAGAAGCAGCAGTAATGGAGGACAGTAATACTGGACTGCTGAGGTAGTATTAATGCGCCTTTTATTATCTCTGCTTTAATCTCTCTGAATGGGTCCTTCCCAATGCGAAGGGAATTCTGCGGTTATTGCCATGAATCAGCATTTAAAGGAATAAACCAAAGATGTATTTTCAAGGATATTCCACTCGTTTGTCTCTGTGGTGCATTAGGAAATGAGGACATTAGTGCAAACATCTGTGGCAAACATGTCAGCAGAAGTTTGATGTGTTACAGCAGTGCGGTTTAAAGCAAGGGGGACCGGTAAGGCAGTCAGAGGTAGAAGTGGGCGAGGAGGTCCCAGAAGGGCTCAGTCTGAGAGAGCGACCAGCATGTCTGTTTTTGGGCACTGAAGGGCCATGGTGGAAAATCAGAGGCTCTTCTGTAGATGAGGAGTGGCATGGGCTGGTCCAGCTCAGCCCGTCCAGGCCACCTGAGATATCAAGGTCGGGACATCTAGGTGCTTAGTTAGCCTGAAGTACAGTGCTGCAGTCAGGTCTGGGAATGTGCAGATGGTGCCGTGGAATGGGGACCATTCTTAGCTGGAGCGCACTTGCCATCTGAACATTATACCGTCGATAATTTTTCATGCCTTCCATTCGTATGAAAGAAAGTGATGAGGGAGGAAGGGAGATTATTAAATTAATTATCGTTTAACGGGGCCTCTGCTTGGCGCTATCCGTGGTCCTGATGCGAAGGCCCTTTTTGTTCTAGCTTTGTGTTGCATCGTAGACATTGAGTATCAGCTGCCTAATATTAAGTTTAATATTAAAAAATGTTAATTTTAGTTTAAATTCCATAAACATGGGTAGATGTTATCACTCAGTTGCTCAATGAGCTGGCTTCACGTCTCAGGGGGTGATAATGATTGATATGTGAATGCAAACACAGCGCGCTGCTAAAGCTTGGGCGGTGGAGACGCTCGGACTCGGTGAGGAAGTACGAGTAGGTGGAGGCTCGCCCGTTCGTCGTAAATTACCCTGAAGATAAAATAGCAGGGAGTACGATAACCCATTCGGGATCTCGCGTCATTATTGGACGATGCATGTGATACGGAGACGTCTCGTTCCCACCCGGCCCGGGGGCTGTCGGCCGTTCAGAGTTCATGGTTAAACCGGAACGCTTTGCTCTGAGTGGATACAGCGCTGGCGTTTGCCTCAGAGGGCCCCAGATGAACCGCGGAGTACATGGGGAATGAAAGCAGGCACCGTGACTCGCCGGTGCTCATGGGAGACGCGTGAGGAGCGAGCGGCACCGTCGCTGCGGCCGTGGTAGCAGTGGAGGAAGCCCAGCCAGGGGGGCGAGCGGGAGATGGATGCCGTCGATTACTGCGAAGGCCTGGAGCCCGCCTACAGCGCCCTTGGGTTCGAGAGCGTCACCGTGCTGTACGGACCCGGTGAGTCACCGGGAAGGGGGCCACCTAGGCAGGGCCACGCAGTCCGAAAAAAATAATACTTAAAAAATTCAGTTTTTTTGTTTCTTTAGTAAGATATCAGTGATTGAATCAGAAGAGTTAGTTGGGTTAGTAACTAAAGGTTGTAAACCGGTTATGTTTTCAGGATGACCAATATAAATGGGTAAACCTGAATAAAGTGGTATTTGTGCGTGTGCCCAGTTAAGCACAGGGGGCAGGTTCTGTGTGTATTCTTTCACCAGCTAACAGGTTCTGCTCTCTGTCTGAGGTCCGTTACGTTCTGCTCTCTCCATTCTGTCATGTACCGCCAAGCTAATATTTAGCAACCTAATCAGGCCACTTCAGGGTTAAAAATAAAAAGTAACTGGCAAGCTGAGAATGGAAGTGTATCATAAAAGTCACAAATAAGTCTGGTTAGTTTGTTAATTTATTTACACTTTTTACATATTATATTAGAATGTAAAACATGCAAAGTAGCAGTACATTCATCAAAATGTCTTTAAAAACATGTCAGCGAGGGACTCTGCAGTACATTTGTGCCAAGACCGTGTCACATTAAATGACAAATAACACCTCAGTGGATTAGGGTTGCGTGTTTGTGAGAATTTGTGTGTGACTTTAAATTCAGGATGACGATGTGGAAAGTGGGGAGAATGCAGAGTCTGCCCATGGCGCCATTTTGATTGGACAGTCTGTGACTTTTATGTCTCATTGGCTGCTACCATTTGCTGAGTTCTGGCACCAGCATGTGGAAATACCAAAAAAAACAGAGCATCATTCCCAGGCGAATTAGTATGTATGGAATGCCCGATTTCTGTGCTGACAATTGATTAAGGCCCCAGTTGGAGGTTTTAATGTTGTTTTAAGCATTAATTTCCTCCTATGTAGTCAAATTGCTTAAGTACTTATTATGCTCTTGAAGCAATTATATTTGTTCTTTCAAAATATTCAAAATCCCTTTTCATTTTAATCATGGGATTAAAATCAGATCCAGGAGAACTGTACACTCGTTTAGCTAATTACAGTACAAACATTTATAAATTGGTTTTACTATGCTGTCAAATACAAAAAAAGTTTCCAAACATTGTACAAACACAGTGTGCAAACAAGGTAGCCTGATATTAACTCGCTGAGTGTCCCCGAATGCGGAGGCTCCGAGTGCGCGGGTGACTGGGCCCTTCGCCCCTCCTGTAAGAGGCTGCCTGCGTGGCATGGAGTGTGCGGGTGACCAGGCCCTTCGCGGTTCCTGTAAGCGGCTGCCTGCGTGGCATGGGGTGCGCGGGTGACCGGGCCCTTCGCCGTCACTTTAAGAGGCTGCCTGCGTGGCATGGAGTGCGCGGGTGACCGGGCCCTTCGCTGTCGCTGTTAGCGGCTGATTGCACGGATTCGAGTGCGCGGGTGACCAGGCCCTTCGCTCCCGCAGAGTCAGGCGGCGCCATGCTCACCGAGTCCAGCGGAGCGGCTGCGGAGGACGGCTTGCTGAGCTCTTACTGCGCCATATGTGGGGACAAGGCCACAGGCAAGCACTACGGTGCCGCCAGCTGCGACGGCTGCAAGGGCTTCTTCAGGAGGAGCATCCGGAAGAGCCACGTTTACTCCTGCAGGTACCTTTAACGGCCACTGCGTGGTGTGGTGGTTAACTGATTTTTTACATTCCAGTAAGCCAGGCTCAGCTGATGCTGAGATGTATAAACAACTGAAAAAAGTATGTAAATGTTGATACGGCAGGTGAAATGTCCTACAGGAGTTTTAAAATAGACTATATATACAATTGTAATATGATATGATCATATTCATAGTAGGTTTAGGCAAAATCTTTATAGGTCTGTATTGGGCCTTTAAAGTACGGAGGCCCTAAGAGATCAGGGTGCGAAAAACATATTTTTGAATAGTTTTGAGTTCCCTCGAAATACTTTTGCATTCCCTCGCAATAGTTTATTAGGCTGAAGTTGGTTTCTTATTTAGCAGTTTCATATTCAAAAAATCCCTTCCACCTTAAATAGGCATAATGTGTGATCTGCCATGTTCACAATAATTTATCTGGTCAAAATTGAAGCGTCCACTCAAAACATCGATACCATCTGAAAGAGCAACTATTGCACTTATCAAATTCAGAGTTTGAAGATATTGTACTGTAGAAATTCCCTCTGAATTTGGCATTGTTTCCCATTAAGACCCATTGAAAGTATGTGTGCGATCTGCCGTATATTTACAGCAATTTATCTGGTCAACATCAAAATGTCAGTTCAAAAGCTTAATATCATGTGATAGTGCAATTATTACACGTACTACATCCAGTGTTTGAAGATATCTTACTATAGAATTTTAGAAATAATGCCCTCTGTAATATGCATTTTTCCCATTAAGACCCATTAAAAATCAATGTGTGATCTGCCATATTTGCCGCAATTTATCTGGTCAACATCAGAACGTCCGTCCAAAATTCTAATACCACTCGATAGAGCAACTTTTGCACTTACTACGTTTTGATTTTGACCAGATACATTTCTGTGAATATGGCAGATCACGCATTATGCCTATTTAAGGTGGAACGGATTTTGCGAATAAGAAACCTACTTCAGCTTCATAATCTATTGCGAGGGAACGCAAAACTATTTAAAAAATATTTTCCCACCCTGACATCTTAGGGGCTCCGTATTAAAGAATTATCTGAAATTGCTTAATATTTTATTATGTTTGAACCTGGAAGGCACAGTAGTTTCTTAATTTATTGAGTCTGTGTGTATTTAAAAGGATGGTACATTAAGTTATTGACAAAGGGAATTGGAATGTTATGCTAGAGTTCATTTACGTTCCAAGAGTAAAACTAGCATAAACCTTTCTCTGTGACCAGGTTTAACCGGCAGTGTGTCGTTGACAAAGATAAAAGGAATCAGTGCAGATATTGCAGACTGCACAAATGTTTCCGTGCAGGGATGAAGAAAGAAGGTAATGCCTCGTTACCAGGAACAGGAACCCCTACATAAAATCAGAGGGGCCATAAGCTACATGCGAGCATTGTGTGAAAGGGAATATACCGTACTGAAATTAACATGAACGTTAAAAGGTTACTGCTTCCTTTGCGCGGAAAAAACAGTACTCCGGTGTTTATTAAAATGATTTGCAATGGGTGCATGACTGTAAATGACAAATAGAAACGCTTCACAGCTTTAAAAGGTCTGTACATTGTTCTGGATACACTGTGCACTGTGGCCACGTGGTACCTATGCCACCTTCCCTGCCTTAGCTTGTTATGTGACCAATTCATAAGTTACATTTTTACTGCTCGGTGTTACTGATTTTCCAGGCCGTGGATGACATTTACTCGCTCAGCTGGACTCTACCCAACTCACTGGCGATTGCTTCATTTTATTGCTGTCGCTATGGCCTGCAAAGCGCCACCCCAGCAAATTAAAGGAGGCCCGCAGATTGTTATAAACACTCTCTCGCTGAATTTACACCGACGCCCTGCTCCCGTGCCTAAGGTCTTCAGTTAACATTAATGGTTAATATTAATAACGTCGTCCATTTTAAAATAGACACCCCCGGTGGTTTTAAACTGAACATGACAGCGGAGATTATTGCCTTGAATTATCATTTTTATATATTGCCTTGAATTAAATTTGAAAATGTAATTAAATTATCTAGAAGCCTGCTATATGAAGTTGGATGTTTTGAGATGATTTAATTTACTCCATGTTAATTTATATCTCAGATCAGGGGGGA
Source organism: Petrocephalus zakoni (assembly GCA_026774425.1). Taxonomy (NCBI): domain Eukaryota; kingdom Metazoa; phylum Chordata; class Actinopteri; order Osteoglossiformes; family Mormyridae; genus Petrocephalus; species Petrocephalus zakoni. The sequence goes on from JAODKN010000120.1 coordinate 50,603, forward strand.
ATAAAGCGAAATTTGCCGGCCAATTGCGTAAAAGACATGGATTGTGATTATATCTGCATTAGTGCGCCGATAATGGAGGATCGCCCGCCGGGACCGCGTCACTCGTGCAGGAATTCTGGGGCTGCGGCAGCCACCGGGGGGCGCTAACACGCCGGCCGCTCTGCCTGTTTACAGCGGTGCAGAATGAGAGGGACCGGATCAGCTCGCGGAGGAGCGCTTGTGACGGAAGTGAGCTGCCCCCCATCACAGTGCTGGCCAAGGCTGAGGAGCTCTCCCAGCAGGTCAGCGCACCTTTCCCTATCTACAGCTCTGGAAAAAATTAAGAGACCACAGCAACATGTTCAGTGTCACTCAGTTCTCGATATGTGGGTATACGCCGTGTAAAATAAGGGCTTCTTCCTTGCTTTAGGGGACTTCAGTCCTGCCTTTCATGAAGTGTCCTAGCAGTGCACACCACTTAACGTTTCCCAATCCTTTCTGAGGTCACTTGATGTCATCCTCCAGTTCCCACTCTGGCATTAGAAAAGTCGCATCCCCTCTCTACCTGGCTGGTTTCTGGTCTTCCCAGTGTCTCCTGCTTCATCCTGTTCCTGTGTGCTGCTGTCTTAGAAACTTTCAGCCTGGAAACAGCCTGCTGCTCAGTGTAGTCTTCTGCCAGCGGAACCACAGTTAGACTGGGATTTTAAAGTGCAGAATTTTAAAAAATATGGAGTGGTCTCTTCATTTTTTCCAGAGCTGTATATATTTTGATTGCAGGAGAGTTTCACTCAGTAACAGTAGAAGTGTTCCATGGCTTGCTATATCAGCACGCTCTCGGAAGATGTCGCTCTAGATGGGTTGACTGGTGCCTGATTTACCTAAAGCCAAGTAAGGGTTGTGCTGTTGCAATCCTAGACACTTGACCGGGTGTCTTCTGTGACGAGGGCTCCCATTATGAATGTAAAGTGTTATTTCTGGCTTGGGAAGCGAGGATATCCAGAGTGTACCAAAGCAAACATGCAAAGGCGCTGAGAGTCAGGGCAGCGGTCACCCCCTGCAGGCTGGGGCCACAATCCCGGCGCAGAGGCCTATTCTCACTTCCCGTCACATGCGGCTCGTCGGCATAACGTGAGCGGACTTAGGCAGATGGCAGTCATTTAATGTGCTGTGCCGTTTGCTCTGCGCTCGGGCGATGTCGCTGCCCCGTCCAGATGAACGCGCCCAGCGCTGCCGTCTCCTCGGACGTGTCAGAGAAAAGGACGGCGGGTGTGGCCGAGGTCTGCGAGTCCATGAAGCAGCAGCTGCTGGTGCTGGTGGAGTGGGCCAAGTACATCCCGGCCTTCAGCGAGCTGCCGTTGGACGACCAGGTGATGGTCGCGTCCTCGGGAGGAAGCAGAAACTGACATGGGGTAGCTGCTACGGAGCACATGCATACACATACATACATACATACATACATACATACATACACACACATACACGTATAGATTCATACATATACATAGATGTATACATACACATACATACATACATGCATGCATGCATACATATACACATACACGCATAGATACATACACGTACATACATGTATACATACACAAACATACATACACACATACACGCATATATACATACATGTATACATACATACACATGCATACATATACACAAAAACACACATTCATTCATACACATACATACATACATACATACTGTACATACACACATACATACATACACACATTATGGGCAATTTACAGATGCCAGTTAGCCTGATTGCATGTTTCGTACAGTGAGAGGGACCCTATGTAACAGAAGGAGAACATGTGGACTCCACACACAGAAACACAGACACATGCAGAGACACACCACAGGCCGACACGCAGACACACACACACAGATGCACATGCACCTATACACGCAGACAGACAGACACACACACACACACACATATATATATAAATATAGCAAATGTGTGTGTGTGCTTGTTGTCCATATTTATGCGTTATGAGTATGTCAGTCACTTCCTTACTGACTGCATGTACTGTCATTATCATGTTATAGAATAATCGCAGAGCGCCTTAATGCCCTCGTGCTTACTGACACCTGAACTGGCAGCGTGTGCCGACGTGGCCCTTTAATGTCTGTCGTTTTCCCCGTGCTGGAGTATGTCCTGTTGTGTTGCAAATCCCTGTGTAGGTCTGCCTTTTGCGAGCCCATGCGGGGGAACAACTGCTCCTGGGGGTGGCCAGGCGCTCCATGCCCTACAAAGACGTCCTGCTGCTGGGTAATCGCCCCCGCGCACACTTAATCGGGGTTCCCAAAGCGATGCCCGCTAACCAGAGATCAATGCCCTGAGCACCCGGGGCGTGCTAAGGCTGTTGTGATTTGTGGCACTCCGCGTCCCAGGTACCGACCACGTCATCCGGCGAGACTGCCACGAGGCCGAAATCAGCCGGGTGGCCAATCGCGTGCTGGACGAGCTGGTGGCGCCCTTCCAGGACATCCAGGTGGACGACAGCGAGTACGCCGCCCTCAAGGCTATCGTTTTCTTTGACCCGGGTAAGGCTTGGCTGTGCCAAACAAAGGGTGGCAATGGAAGGTGTGTGCGGAGGAACCTTTACGGGGGATTAATCATTAACGCAAGAAGTGATAACAGGTCTGCAAAGAGCCACAGAAAGAAACAAATGTTTTATCAACAAAGTACAGTGTTTTCTATGTGTTTTATGAAAAGGTACACATGGAGATTTGATTAGATATAGAATGCAGATTCCTTTGGCTGTTCAACTTAGATAAATTATCTTACAAATGTACAAGTTTTGTTTGACCTTATGAATACACATGTTCATGTTTATAATATTTATTTGTATATTACATGCATACTATAGGGGGCAGCACGGTGCAGTGGTTAGCACTGGTTAGCACTGGTGCCTCACACTATTTGGACACTGTTTAGGATTGTGCACTTCATGGAGTCCCCTTAGTCTTTGTGACCCTCCACCCATTAGCTGAACTGGCATCTCGGAATTGCCGAGAACACCATCAAGTGGGGTCAGAAAATACAGCAAATGGTTCATGAAGTTATTTTGTTATGGAAGATGTGTGGATGGCACAGTGATTAGCACTGTTGCCTCACACCTCTGACACCTGGGTCTGCGTCTCCACCATGTGTGTGCAGTTTGTTCCCCTTGTGTTGTCACTGGGATTCCTCTGGGTACTCCAGTTTCCCACCTTGGTCCAAAACTTGCTGAGGTTAATTGGAGTTAACCAACCAAACTGGCCATAGGTGTGTATTTGTGAGTGACTGGTGTGTGTTTGTGCGCTGCGATGGGTTGGAGCCCCATCCTAGGTTGTTCCCTGCCTTGTGTCTGTAGCCACCAGGATAGGTTCTGGACCCCTGTGACCCTGAATTGGACGAGTCGTTACAGAAAATGAATGGGCGGATAATACGCGCCACTCGTGACATGTCGGCTCTGTACCCGCCCTAGACGCCAAGAGCCTGAGCAACTCGGCGAAGATAAAGGCCATGCGCTGCCAGGTGCAGATGGGCCTGGAGGACTACATCAACGACCGGCAGTACGACTCGCGCGGCCGCTTTGGCGAGCTGCTCCTGCTGCTGCCCACGCTCCAGAGCATCACCTGGCAGATGATCGAGCAGCTGCAGTTCGTCAAGCTCTTCGGCTTGGCTAAGATAGACAACCTGCTGCAGGAGATGCTGCTGGGAGGTAGGGTAGGCCGGAAACACCCCCCTAGTAGGCGTTTGCTGAACTCTGTATTTTTTTTAATTGGCCAACCAATTGCAAGTTTTAATTGGCCAATAAAAAATCTTCACGTTATCTTTATGAGCTTTCACTCACTGTACTTCTTCAGATTACCTTTTCCAAAATATTAAACTATAGAGAAGTATCACTGACCAGCCATGCCACGTCTTCTGGAGTATAAACCGCTGTTTTGCGGCTGTTTTTAATTGGTGCAGTCAAGGAAAGCACATGATAGGCAGGGAAGAGAACGGGTCTGACAGCACATGCTGGGCAAAAATAAAATGCATTATTTATACCCGTCAATGAGGAACAGGTGGAATTAGACCAGGCAAAAAGCAGCTAGCCCTGGGGGTGCGGCTCCGTGAGAGGGACCTGGCCTGCTCTGGATGCACAGTAGTCCCGTCTGTTTATCATTTACTCTGCATGACTCAGCCACAGAGCGCTTGCTGCGTCAGCTTTTATGGCTTCCTTATTACCAGGAGTCACAAGTTGTTGTTTGACTGAGTCAGAGCGCTGCGTGACTGAGTGCCTGTCCTCCCCCAGGCCTGGCCACGGAGCCCCCCCACCTGCTTCACGCCGGGCACCCCCAGCTGGCTCCGGACCCCCTGACGGGCCACACCGTTCTTGTCAGCTCACTGCCAACCCCCATGCACGTCGAGCAGATCTGTAAGGAGCAGGGCTCGGGCACTGGGGAGATGTTACCATAGCAATAGATTCCCTCTCGCTCAAAATGCTAAGCTGAGCGTCTCCCTTTGTCCCAGCTGCCCCGGAGACACCCGTGCCATCGCCACTGCAGGGACCGGCCGCTGAAATGTACAAGGTGACCACCAGTCCCTCACCCATACTGCCTCTGCAGGCCGTGTCGGATCAAGGCTCCCCCAGCAGCACGCCCTAGTGGCTGCCATTGGGATTGCAGCAAACTCAGCATAACCGGGCTTATTGGCAACGCATCGCTGCATGTCTGTCTCAGAGACACAGGATGTGACAGAGGTGGACAGTTCAGGTCCAGAAATTACAAATCCAGACCAAGATTTTGTTTCAGCCAACCAGATACGCACTCTGTGACTGTGACTTTTTATGTTTAACTGGTTGGTTGAAACAAAATCTTGGTCGGGATTTGGTCTGGACCTGAACGTTCCACCTCTGAAGGTGTGTTCAGCATAAAGATCTTTTATTCTGTATGTATACGTAGACTGTGAAATATATAAAGAATGTGTATTAATTAATATTTAATAGAGTGTATCAATCATGATTAATAACACTGGTGCACAAATACTTCATTTAGTTTATATAATTAAAAGAAAAACCTCAGATTAGTATATTTGTAGTTTGTATTAACTTTTGGTACAGTTTTGAAAATTAAAAAAATACAAATAAAATGGATATCATGGATTTTCACAATGGAATTGATTATTTACTTGAAAGTAATCAGTTCGAGTATGTAAGTCTAATAAATGGTAAGTCATAGCAATGAAGTCTGACCTTGAAAATGCTTTTAACAAGCAAGTACGTTTTTGAATCGCAGTGGAAACCGGTATTTAAATTTAACTGATCTAATAGCATGTTGAAGTATTCAAGATGTTTGTCACCTGCACATCACCTTTCTGGCTCGACATCTCATTCCTTACATTTCAGCTGCTTTTTTGCGACAGGTTAGCTGATAATGCATGGGGCCTGCCTTTACTCATGGGGGCCTGCCTTTCCTCATGGGGGCCTGCCTGCATTGGGGGCCTGCCTTTCCTCATGGGGGCCTGCCTGCATTGGGGGCCTGTCTGTCCACATGGGGGCCTGCCTGTCCGCATGGGGGCCTGTCTGTCCGCATAGGGGCCTGCATGTATTGGGAGCCTGTCTGTCCGCATAGGGGCCTGCCTGTCCAGATGGGGGCCTGTCTGTCCGCATAGGGGCCTGCCTGTATTGGGGGCCTGTCTGTCCGCATGGGGGCCTGCCTGTATTGGGGGCCTGTCTGTCTGCATGGGGGCCTGCCTGTATTGGGGGCCTGCTGTCTGCATGGGGGCCTGCCTGCCTGCATTGGGGACTTCTTATGGGAGCAGGGTGCAGCGAGCACTCTGTGCTACATGGCCTTCCCAACTGCACCGTCAAGCCACAGTTTGATGGCTGCAGCTTCTGCCTGGACACAGACAGTAGAAGCGACATGCCAGACATTCCTAGAACTCTGGGTTTTAAGGAAACCAGATGTGGGCTCTCAATCCAGGCAGCTGGCTTGAAGAGTGCATTACTGACAGTGCAGCTGTTTTACAGCTGTGTGTGTTTGTGTTTTCATTGCTATTCCATTATACCATCCAGCCCCCCTGTGCCTCCAGCCTGAATGTTTGATATGCACATTCATTTGAAGAAAGGAATTGATGGACAAAGGTGGTCAAACTGAAGGCCCTGGGGCACTTGGATGATGCTTTGTGGCATTTTCAAGCAGATGGATGCAAATCCTCCTTTAACAGTGCAGGGAAAAAGTGGCCTTAAAGTATGTGATTTTGGCACGATGAAATTGTTAAGCTTTTATTTTCTTTTCTTCAGTTCAAGGTGGCATCTGTGCTGACAGCACAATAAGACAAGAACATGTCAAATCCATACACATTATTATTATTATTATTATTATTACTATTAGAAAACAAATTCTGGTCTTCACGTGTTTGCAGGAGAATTAAATGTCGTACTGCAGTACCAGCGCCAGCCACTGGGTGTCACTCGGACAAATCATTCGAACAAAACTGCCAATGCCAGTACAATATTTTGTTATTAGAAGAATACTAAATGTGGTGCCTACTTTATAGATGCTCTCAAATATACATCCATAAAATGACATATATATATATAGTAATGTTGTCCTTACATAAAAATACATCTAATATCTCAACAACTATTGGGCATTTCATGCTCTTGTAGATATTGGAATTCATAACACTAAGCCAGCCCTTTGTCTGGAATTTCCTTCGAATGGAGAGGAGCCGGTCCCTCTGGGTGCTTAATGATGTCTTTGAGGCCGCACGCGCCTGGCAGCAGGTGACAGGTGAAGATCGCGCCCTCTCCCGCTCCTTTGCCCGGAATGCCACATTGTCTTGATGAGATCAGTTGGACCGCTAGAGAAAGGTATTCGCTTCCGCTGGCCTTCCAGTAAATACCCCGAGCCAAGGGAGCTGCGCTCTTTTGATCAGGTGCCTTTCCGTAAAGAATAAATGCTAAGAGAGGGGGAAATTCCTCTCGTCTCATTAATAGCGGCATTTCTGCATATTCTTGCTTAAAAAGAGAATGGGCAAACAGGAACATATGAGCTGCATGCTATTCAGCGAGATGCATGATGCCTACAGCGACCACTCACTCCCGCCTGGAACAGACGCTGCTCGGAATAATCCACCTCTTGGAAATGCCACCCTTCATAAAACTGTCCGCTATCTACTGCCTGAGTTTAATATGTTCTTTTTTCTTTTATCTGCCTTCTTGGGAGCCTACTGAATTATTTTAATGTATGTAGTGAATGTAAAAAAATCCCATTAGTTGAGATTAATGATATTTCTTTTAGCATGTTATGATTGAATTTATACACGATGAAAAATACAACGTCATCAGTCCGTGTCACACTACACAAGTCGCTCCCCTAACCTGAATGTGCCCTAATGACCCGGGCAGCTCCGTGAGAACGAATCACCACTCCCAGCTACCTGCTATAGCTACTGAGTCTACTAATCCTGTCACAGGCAGTGTCACGACTACATGGTACCAACAAAATGGAAAAAACTTCCATGACTTTGATGTAGTTATTTTTCTCTGTACTCCGGTTAGCACAGACTTGCAGTAAGCTGAGGTTTGATGGGGTTTGATGAAGCAGCAGTGTGTAATTTTCTCGGATAGTCTCACTACAAGCCGTCATTGTTAGCAGGAGGTGGGCGCGTTGGTCCTGGGCTCGGTAGCACACATTTCTGTACTTGCTGGTTTACGCCGGCCGCAGCACCCAGAAAGCCCGGGCTGAATCGGCAGGCCGTAAGCGGTCCTCTCCCCGCCCCCCACACGGATGACTTCACAGATGTGTCCCAAGGTGCCCTCTTGCCAGGCGGCGATGTTTAATATGGATACGTCTCCCGAATCGTATGCCAACATTTGCGATCTTCATTTGGTCTTGTGGCGACGTGAGGCACTCCCTTGACCTTTACGGGAAGGCGCTCTGTGTGTCTTGGGCTAACACGGGCTCCGGCCAGCCCGACGGCTCCTTGATGTGCTATCAAAGGGCCCTGTGACTATGAGAGATCTTAGACCAGAAGCGTCAGCATGAGGCAGGGCTGGGGCCACTGGATGCAGCCTGATCCTCTTGTGTTTTTCTAGAAAGGAAAGCAATAATCACTTTGTCCCTTTTTTAGAGTCCGCTTCCGATCACTACAACACAAATAAAATAAAAATTCTTTCGACGATAAATAAAAAAACTTGAAAAGCTATAATATTAGCATCTATTTAGCGACAAAAATGATGCGTCAGCCAGGATAATTCTGCTTCAAAACAAAAGTGAGGTTTGGGGTTGAACACTCGATCTCCAACGGGCACTCAGGGCACACCGGTACGTGCCCGTTTCGGCGTGGAATTCCCGACGAGCCCCGTGAGCCGCCAGCTCCCTTCCATTACCGCAGGCGCTGGGAATGGGGGCCGCCCGGCGGGATTACTATAAGCCCTGATGGCAGTCGGCCGGTCGCTGATCAGAAATTCATATCCCGGGATGAGAGATTGCATTCTGTCCCCATGACAGGCGAGATTGCTGTCAGTGGGGATGGGGTAGGTAGGTGGGCGGTGGTGGGGGGAGGTCAGGCTTGAAATTAGCATTCTGCAGCTGGGAGCCGCACTGTCCGGCGTGCCGTCGGAAATGAAAGCGGGCCGTCAGGATCTCTGCGAAAAGAATGGAAATTGCTACACCACGCCGATAAAGACGAGGAAGGACACGGCCCTGCGAGAGAGAATGCAGGAGAAGGAGAAGAAAGAGGCCGACTGTGTCAAATTCCGCAGCCAGCATGTAAAGAGAGCACTCGCTTTCCGTGGCTTTCCTGCCGACGGCCCCCTTCCCAGGTTTGCCTGCATGGCGGTAATGACTCCCCCATGTCCCAGTGCAATCCGAGGCGTCGTCTCAAAGCCAGAAATTAAGGAAGATCGTCAGGGTGTCTGCTAGGCAGGTGGCTTTCAGTACAAACTGGAATATTCTAGGGGCGCAGCAGGAAGCTCAGGAGGCCTCCTGCAATGCCCGAGCCAATATCACCACGTCCGGTCTGCTGCTGAGAGGAAGGACCCTGAGCCCTAATGAACACGCACACGGGTACAGACATACACACATAGGCACACATAGGTACACATACACACATAGGCGCACATACACACATAGGCACACATAGGCACACATACACGCATAGGTACACGCATACAAACATAGGTACACACATAGGTACATGCATACACACATAGGTACATGCATACACGCATAGGTAGACGCATATACACACAGGTACACACATAGGTACACGCATACACACAGGTGCACACATAGGTACACGCATACACACAGGTGCACACATAGGTACACGCATACACACAGGTACACACATAGGTACACGCATACACACAGGTACACACATACACACAGATACATACACAAGTACTTACATACACACACATACACATTCACGCACAAGGCACACACATACACACAAAGGTACACGAAAACGTAATAAGGATACACACATACCCGCACAGGTACACGCATACACGCGCACGTACACAGACAAACAGACCCTCAGAGAGACTCATGGGTAATGGAGACATACACACTGTGCAGCGCAGGCAGACAGGCACAAAGGCAGACGCGCATACACAAGCATGGCTGCGCGCGGCTGCGTGGAAGGCAGTCAGTGGGCAACATTCTTACTTCCCGATTAAGGATTATCGCAAAATATGCAATAAATAAATTATTACATTTGAAATGCTTTCAGATTCACCGCACTGACTGTCAAACCGCTGTCCTCCTTTGGAACCTCGTGTGCTCCCCGGGTCTGCCTGAGGACCAGGTATCTGCATGGAGGGCTTCCCGAAGCTCACGCGTCGTTCCCAAGCCGAGGGCGAAACGCAGCTGACAGCATGCAGTCTGATTTATACCGGGCCGGACAAAGGCTGTAACGATCATCGCGGGCGCGGCGTGCAGATGGGCGCATTAGCTCGGTAATATGGCCGGGGGGTTGCTTTTTACTATTTTATTTTAATAAAAAAAAAATAAATAAATAAAATAATAATAATAAAAATACAATTTTACGTTCGCCTTTCAGCTCCGTCTGCCCGCCTACCACCCCCACGCAAACAGTAAACTTACATTTGTTTTTTGTTTTTTTTTTGATCTGAGATCGTCAATGTCCAACAAGATATTGGAAATAAAAAATGAGGCAAAGCAGAATAAGACGGCGGTCCGAACGCGTGAGATTCGTCTTCCGCATATAATTATATGGACCCGGCGGCCAGGATCCTAACATTATTTTTCATTTTCACCTTGGGTTCTGCGTCATATTAGCCTTTAACAATATATTTAGCATCCCTACAACAGTGATTTCACAAAAGACAGAATTGTGAATGAATTAAAAAATCATATTACATGATACAGACCTTTATACAGACCCATTTTTTTTAAATCAAAACGATTTATGTTATTATGATCATTCTTTTTCTATTTTTAAGATTGAATCTGTTCATTATAGCAATGTTTCTTTAAAATCTTTGAATTTATAAGGTCTGAGTACCTTTTAGAAACAATGACATTTCTGCCTGCTACCGGCAGTTGTCGCTGTTTCCTTACCCATGAAAAATTTCAGCATCCCAATTTTCTTCAATCGGAAAAAAATCAATAGCGACCAAAAATGTATCCTCTGTGATGTCCTCAAAATTAATTTGTGACAGCACTGTACAGTGGAACAAAAGTCACTCTAAAAGCAGATTATTCTGCGGTCTTTCAGAATACCCCACTCTTGAGAAAATCTGCTTATTGGTTTATAAATGCGCGAAATAATAAAGTCGCAAAGTACTTAAAAATTTCCTGAATATAAAGAAACACTTATAATATTTGTGGTAAGGAGCAGCAGGTAAACTCCAGAGTTGCCTACAGTCATTTTTCATTTCGTACTGAATCACTGGTCCCATGTTTCTGGTCTCATAAATTCTTTTTTTAATTTCGCAGATTTTATACTGACTGGCCAAAAGCCTACTTTAACATATAGCATACTCAATATACTGTAATCTGATCCAAAACATGCCAGATTATTTCAGCGACGGTACACAATGACCTTGTGCTCATGTGACATCAGCTCAGTTTCTGAGACATAAAACCCTCACAATATGTTTTAATCTTTCTAGAAACATACCAATCTGCAGGGAAAGGAATTTTGTTCTGTTTACAGAACAAAATATTTTTTGCATGTTGTTTTAATCAGTGTATGTCAGTTCACTGGTTATGTAATCTTACTTTGAGTATAAAAACACTGGTGTGTGCGAGTGAATCCTTGATGTGTAATAAAGATACTGACCATTACAAAATCAAACTTAAAGCCTTCTGGAGGGCTGCAGCCTGCATCTGAGGACACTGGAAACGACCCACTGACGTCACAAATAGAGTAAAATGCGACTGGACGATTTAGCTGCAGGAAATGCATCGCCTGAATGTGCCTGAGTGACAATTGGGACTGAGTGCGGCTTCAGCACAGACTTAATCTTAAATTAGTAAAACAAGCGGCACACAGCAGAGCTGCAGGTATTGATTTTGTGATTTCAGCAAATTAAGAACAAGACAGAAAAGCTATTAAACCTTTCAGTGATTGTCACTGGTACTTTTCTGCGATTCTACCGGTGACTTTTAAATAGACCGTGGCCTTGTTAAGATTGCCTGTTGCCTTTAAAACAACATTGTCCCTAATTATAAAGATAAACCAAGAGCGGGCGTGCCCCCGATCCCGCGCACACAGCCACGGACCATGCGATTCCTCACTCCGGGCCAGTGCAGTGTCCTCACCCAAAAAAAATTACGCTGGCAATCGATGGATCCCCAGGAACACAGGAGACGTTACAAATGACCCCATGAGGAACTATTTTATTTCATCGTGGGATGTTGAGGGACCTCACAGACCCTGCATCTCTTTCTTCCTGCCCGTTTTGGAGGCTTGGTTATCAGCAAGGGGGGGGGGTATCAAAAATCGGCAGTGCAAGCCCAAATCAGTGGGATCACAGTAGGCTAATGCATTGATCGCCCCTTGGAAGTTACGACTGCTAATTGCTGGATAATTAACACGGCGCGGCAATTAGGCGGGCCCCAGGGGGCTGTTGAGGCCTTAACGCGCTACATTAGCACCGGCTGAGCTAGATGGGCCCCTCTCGCTGGCAGGAGGCTGAGACAGATGGCGCTCAGTGGCTTCAGAAACTGTTTTGCCTGGCTGAAGTTTGAAGGGTGCCCGGGGACCCGTCCTTCTGAATTAGCGTCATTGATTAAGTGCTAATTCACTGTAATCACCCGCGACACTCCACACGGTCGGAATGCGGCGGGGGCACTGGGGGGCTTCCCTGTCAATGGAGCTTCGACGCTGCGCCTTTCGTTACTGAACAACAGCTGTGTCCAAGTAGGAAGGGCTCATACTTTATGCGAGCAAATCGGTCTCCAGGACCCAGCAGACTATATCTACAACAAAAACAAACAAATAAAAGGCTCCTGTGATATCACTGTGATATTTGTGTATTGAGCTCGTTTAAAGGCTGGTTATAACTGAACACATTAGGGGAGAATCTGTCCTCGCAGTTCTTATTTCCGATTTCCCCAGCGAGGGCCCTTGTCGATAGACTTGAGGAGCGCCTCAGCGGCCTGTGTCAGCTCGGCGTGACATCGATCAGATAGGCGGTGGACTAGCTTATGCCGTCTCGCTAGCATTAACACCTCCGGCTGACCGACACGACAGCGCTCGGACCCGACCTAGGAAATGCGCTCGCTTCCCCGGGAAGCTGCCGGCTCACACCGGGCCCAGGCCGCCCACGGCCGCCAACGCTGCTGTTTTTGCCACTGGCTCCTGGGAAGCAGACTGAAAGGATCGTCAGAATACGAGGGTGCCTGTGCCATATACTAAAAAGCGAGGAATTAAACACAGAAGCTGATAAAAAGGGCTTAAAGGAGACTCAGTGTGAACCAAATAAAGAGGTGTGTAGCTGTAAGGAGCGCTAAGACTGAGCATAAATGAATGTATGTGCTTTTGGTCATAGGGACTGGCACTGTGGTTAGCACTGTTGCCTCACACCTCTGGGACCGGGGTTCGAATCCAGTTCTATGTGTACGGAGTTTGCATGTTCTCCCCGTGCCATTTTGGGGTTTCCTCTGGGGTCTCCAGTTTCCCCTCACAGTCCAAAGACATGCTGAGGCTGATCGGCGTTGCTAGATTGACCCCCCCCCCATCCTGGGTTGTTCCCCGCCTTGTGCCCGTGGCTTCTGGGATAGGCTCCGGACCCCCGCGACCCTGTTAGGATAAGCGGGTTGGAAGATGGATGGCTTTGGTCATGGCATCACATGAACTCGCATATATACTCACCTACAGCTTACAGACTGCACACCTCATCACCTACAAACCTGCGACAGTGTAACTGAACAAGTGATGTGACTGCTTTTGCTAAGCTTTGCTAACAGACTGTGTTTATGATAGATAGACAGACAGAAGAGGTGAACATTTCATTGCGTGGTTTTTAATCTCTCCCCTGCCTCTTATCTAACCATTAAATGCTGTAGACATGGAGTTATACATGTAAGATGACGCCACAAATAAATTGCACTAGAAATTCCAATCATTATTCAGCTGGAAATCATAATTACGTAATACCAAAACTAATATTTCTAATATAAGTAATAATTATATGCTTAATAATACTTGTATAAGAAGAATGCTGTGTATTTGGTATGTTAGCAATAATGAGGCTAGGTATTAATCTTTAAGGGTTCATGAATGGTTTATAATCTAGCTTTTACTTAGGTTGTAAAACTTTGTAAATCATTAATAGACAAATATGAAGAAGTTATAGTTTTTATATGACTTAATACCATTTATAAGCTGAAAACAGGAACCACATTGTACAGTGGTACGATTAATTAGGGGAGTCTTATTGTAAAGTGGGCCCCCTTTACTCAAAGCCCCTGCAGAACCCCAAGGCCCGACATGTGGCTGTTGTGGGCCTGTGAGCAGACAGAGCCTATGAGGAGTGGCAGATCGCACTCTGCGGCCCCCCGGCCCGGGCCGGACTCTTCACTGCCACACTTAAGGGCAGAACGCATTTGTCTTTGTGTGCAGATACTTAATGCTCAGCAGACAAAGAAACAGGTCGTCCAGCGCACGTCTGGGATGATCCAGGGAAAACTGGGGGGGCGGGCGGGGGGGGGGGGGGGGGGGGGGGGGGGGGGGGGGGGGGGGGGGGGGG
>JAODKN010000120.1:139346-150772 GCA_026774425.1 Petrocephalus zakoni
AGGATCTGAGGCCTGCTTGGCGTCCTGAATCCAGGCCCGGGCCAGCATGTCAGTGTATATATGTGCGCCTGTGTGTGTGTGTGTGTGTGTGTGTGTGTGTGCGTGTGTGTGCACGTTTGTCTTAGCCAGCATATACTGGCAGACATTCAGAACTTCAGACAATGATTCCTGCCCAACACACATGTAATTTCCACCCATTTGTCATGCTGTAGAAGGCTAGACAGAAAATAAAAACAGATTGCCGTTTTAAAAATCATCAAATATTGTTCCAAGATTTAATTGAATTAAATTAAGAATGATGACTATGCATGTCCTGTTTGCAATTTACTAATCAAGAAAAAAAAATGGTCTCGATTTATGTGAAAAATATTAAACGGCTGTAAATGCTGTAAAGAACACCTCCCAGCTGAATATTGTAAAATAATATGTTGTGCATATATGTTACATATATTAGCAATGTCATATTTGTGAAAGCAAGCGCCCTTTTTTCACTGGGGTCTTTTGTATGAGTTTCGAATTTCAATGATGAAAAATGTCCTGAGAATTATGAACACGGAGTCATTTGGAGGTATAATCTCTAAAACACTATAAACATGCTGTTTCTTCTTTTCCTACATATGGGTAAGATTATGGGCCTCTTTGGCACAGCGGTGCGAGCCGTGAGCTTTGCAACATGCTCTGCTGTGCTTCTCGATAACCATTAAGGGGATTTAGCTGCTCGCCATTTTCAGACAAGAGGCTGCATCTCCTGTATAATTTGCTTTCCTCTCTTATGATGCCTGTTTGAGAGCGTCTAATGGCTGTCTTGTTTTATTTCATAAGGTATCATCAGGACCCGTAATTCCTTTACGTAATCAATAGTGTTTCACCTGCACAAAATAATCGATATGTAAACGTCAGATGGCCTTAAGAAAATGATCTAACATGCTTTATAGAAAAGTGTCTTAGACACATAAACGATGATTTGTAAAGTGGTCTTTGTTGTCCATAAGAAGCATCCTTTCATTTGATCATATATACACATTATTATTTGGAAATCCTTGTTTTGAACAGAAAACAAAACATTCACATCTTCAGCAGTGTTTCATTAATGGGCTGTTTATACTATATAAGTCTAATTTCAAGGGAAGTGTCTTTCATCAATGGTTTATTTCTGCTAGAAAATATTTATTCTGATAAAAATAGAATTTTCTTTACTTCTTGTTTGACCCGTTTGTTTAATTGTGTCTGTCAGTTGGCAATTAAGACGGTGCTGCAGTCTCACTGGAATGCACTCATGGGTAATATGCCAGTGAAACAGTTTTATGGAGTAATTAAGACAGTAGAAGGAGTCACTCATACATCTCGGTAAACGGAGCAGGAATGCAACGCCATGCACAAATGAGATTAAATAGAAACCGTGGCCATAAATAAATGCTGATTGCACCAGGACGACGCAGGGTTTCTCTGGCCTCGGTCTGTGGGCGGGCTTTCACCGGCAATAGCAAAACAACCCTGTTTTTGTTTTCTGTGAAAGTAACAGCGGCCGTTTGTCAAAACAAATGCCATTTCAGTCGCCTTGCAAAATGAACGAGTGTTTCAGCTATAAAAAGCCCAAATAATTGAGGCAAAAAAGGAGGTATGCTCGTCAGTGGATATGCTCATTAAGACATCAGGCCCCTCCATTTTTAGAGATGGTAGAACGCGCATTCTTGGTCTAATGGACACAGAAGTGCCTACGGAGACATAGTTTGAATTAATTACTCAATTTACATTCTCAGAGAGAGCGCAATGATGTTGCAGAGCTGCAAACATGTTCAGAAGCAGAGATGCAACCGGTTAGCGCTAATGAAGGGAGTAAGTCCATTTCCAGTGTTGCACGGCAGACAGCAGAGGATTTTTTTTAGCTAATAACTTAAAAGCAGAAGGCAGAGCCAATTTCCAATGCTTCATTTTAGAGGGGAGGGGGTTAGGGTTAGGGTTAGGATTAGGGTTAGAAGAAGCACAATGGTACTCATTTAGCCTGCTGTTTCGTTGTAAGGGTCTTCGGCTGGCCCGGTATTACTCAACACCTTTCAAGCTTGAAGAATATTTGGGAGGAGACGAAACGAAACTCATGCCCGTATAGGCAAGGTGCTCTTGTTCAAACTCAGCCATCAAAAACCTTGCTGCTTACATGTTGTGTGAGGATGCCTACTCAGGAGATTGTGTATGTATATGTCTTCTTTGGTTTACAAATAAATACACTGAAGCTCTCCCTGGCCCTGAAAGGAGTATTGTTATTACTGTTATTATGTTATTAGGTGCTGTCACGTCAGTGTTGATCCCGGCAGCTGTACAGGCGACACTCATCTAGGACGTGCTGCCTTCTGTCTGTCGGCTCAGGCTGTCCAGCACCATGTTCTCTGTTGGCACCATTGAGTCCTTCCATCTACTTGCTGGTTTACTTCGTGCTCATTCTGTTTCCTTTCACTTTTCCAAAAGTTATAGCCCCATCCAGTGCAGTGAGCTCTTCTCATAATATGCCTAAGATCAAGCAATTACAATTACTCCGTATTTATTATATGGATTCCTCTGTTCTAAAATTCGAAAGGATGATGATTCTCTTCAACATGTGTTGATATAGCATTGTGTGTGTGTGTATGTGAGAGAGAGACATTTCATGTTCCCTGGGTACTCTTGCCTCTTGTTGTAAAAGTCCTGTAGTTTTGGTAAATTGTTAGGTTCTGCATAGAATTATCCAGTAAACATGCTTAGTGTGTCTTGGCCGATATAACCTTGTTACAAGCTGCTTAGCAGTAAGTCACAGCAGACCAACTTGTCTAGGCACCAATGCAGTAACAGTATTGTTAGGCAAGACCAACAGAAAAGTTCAGCTGACCTTTTACATTTTAAGTTCTGGAAAAAATAAAATTCCACCAGAATTGCCCTGGAAATCTCTACCGGAATTTCCACTTGGGTGGATGTGGATCCTTTGCGCAGGCTGAAATAAGCTTCTTTAATAAAGGAAACAAAAAGTCTGTGCTCGGCCAGGTCGAGCGGACATGCTGCAGCGTTGCATTTTACATGGTTGGGTTGTACCCTCCTTAACATATGGGTGAGGTTGTGATGCTTACACACATAAGCCTTCACCAATGCCAAAAACAATTAAGTAACAAATGTGAAATGAAATGAGATGATCCAGTCGCTCCAAGCTACACAAATCCTTGCGGTTGTTAATCTGTAGCATGTGATAGCAGGAGCCAATTTCTTTATACATACCCAACACCCTTTCAAATACTGGGTTATCGCATTTTCATACCCCTGGATTAGACAAGGCTGGGGACACCCTGTATGGGATGCCAGTCCATTACAGGGCACAGGGCACGGGACACTCAGAATGGGATGCCCATTCATAACGGGACATAAGGCAGGGGACACCCTAGATGGGATGCCAGTCCATCACAGGACATAAGGCAGGCGCACACACATGCAATTGACAGTTTAGAGATGGCACTTCAGCCTGACCGCAGGGCTGGGGATTCAGCCTCCAATGTCATATAATCCATCCATCTTATATCCACTTAAAAAATGAGATGCATTTTGCCTCTACTCCTGAGATTTATTAAATAATCAAATTTCGAGGAAAACCATATATGCTTGTGTCTAATTCATGTCATAAATTTCAATGTGTATTTTCTGTGGCATGCTGACATTAAGCGTACTAATACTAATAATCATGCCAGAGCTGAGCAATCTATGTGTTTCTCATGACTGGGGTACACTGCTCGCCCTCGCTGTCTTTCCATGTCTTGCTCTCTCTCTTGCTCTTTCTTAGCAAGCGTTTCCCTGGAATTCTGTGTGTCCAGGTGATTCTCTCTGGGGGAGGGGCCCAATTCATCTTTAAACCTTCCTGCCCCAAGGTCAAAGGCTGCCTTCTGTCGGTGGACGCAGGCAGTAGATTACCTTGGTGAATTTCCCGCGGTGATTTATCAGGACGCTGCATGCACCGTTCCTGCGCACAGGATCCTGCCTGTGCATGACCACTTCCTGTAAGCAACGTGGGGATTACAATTATTCCAGAATATGGGAAGTGTCGCTGAGACCCCAAGCTGTTTATTTCCATCAAGTCAAAGGCCAGGAGCTAAGTATATAGAGGTTTCAGCATAAGTAGCTGTAAATTTTAGCGTATGTTGCCAGCATCCAGCTGTTTTGTCTAAAATAAACAAAATATGTAGAAAGTCTTTTCAAGAGATTAAACTGCTCAGGCTAACAAACAGCCTGGTGATAGTCAGAATAGGCCTTGGTGTGCATTGCAGCCTAGCGGACACCAGGCTTGCTGCCTCTGTAATATTCAGAGCTTATTCTGGAACCAGCTGGCAGAAAATGAGAGGCTTTCCCTGGCTTGCATCTGCTGAAGGAGGCTGCGGTCCCCTGTCCACTCCTCCTCCTCGTCTTCGTCCTCGCCTTCCTCCTCCCCGCTCGTTACAAATAGCCCAACATGGGAGATGGCTGTTTCTGGTTTTCGTGCTGTCTGTCATTGGCGATGAGCAACCGTGAGTTATGGCCCCGGCAGATGTACGAGGTTTGTGAGCAGCATCGAGCAGACTGTGGTGCGCGGTCTCCGGGATTGGGGGATGGGGGGGTTGCTGGCTCTTTTAACGAGATAAAGGCCCAAGCCTAAACTTGGCCTCATCAGGGAAGCCACATCCACATTGCGCCTCACACTCCTAATTTGCGTTCGCCACTTGTTTGCCAAGGCAAGCAGTTTCTGCAGTTTCAGATGATTTATATTTTCAGGAAAAGCCTTTAAAAGAATATGGGGACGGTGTTTCTCTGAATATATTACATACACATAAATATACATTTAAATTTTGGAATATAATTGTAAAATATGAACCAAATCTGTACTTTGACTTTTACAACTTTACATTATATTATAATGCTATCCAATTATAGTATAATGCCTTACTATTTATCTAAGCTTAATTGACAGTACAGCCTTTAGCCGGTTAGGTCGCATCAACTATGAATTATAACCAAACTTGACTAAATCCTACATCAGCTGTAAGATTTTATTTTCGTCTTTTTAACTTATATATATCAGGAAAAGTCAGTAAAAAAGTGAGAATTTTACACCCTTGTCGTTTTTTCATTGTATTTTATCTCAATGCGTAATTTTAAGTATAAGTAATGTGAGCCTTTCTGAGTACGCTAATGGGATGTGTTTCCATTTTGAGTATATATAAATATATATGATAGGAAATCACACCCTATATACTGTATGTGCATAGTATATGTATATAATGTGTGTGTACACACACAATACTTTCGCCTGTTTTCCATCAAACCATCTGAAAGTAATCATTCCAACTACTAATGACCCTTTGTTATTTATTGTCTTTGTCCTCTGTAATTGACACATTAGCTTTGATCTGTATCAGAATGGCCTCTGAAAAAGGATCTGTATTATTTATATCAATGTGCTTAAACTTGTGACAGAAGTGTGTGTTTTGTGGAAACACATGGCATTCACTGAGAAGGTGGTGTACATTACAGTCACATGGAACAATCTGGACTTCCATCAACCAGTAATTCATAAAACATTTTTTGTTACTTTTCCAGTTCACAGAAGAGTAAACAGCACACTTTTCTGTGTGTAAGGTTATTACAGAAATTTAGCTGCTTAAAATAGTTAGCAGTGCTGCAAAGATGGTGATTACCAGACATATCATGAATATCATTTCCATGGTGCCATCAAAAAAAGAGTGGCTTAGCTGCTGTTGGACCATCAAGCAGTAAATCCTTCAGTAAACATGAAACTGCAGAGTTTAGAAAATGTAGAACTTTGAACCAAGTGAAGGATCTAAGGAATAACTGTAGTTGTATAGTTGGTGTGGTTTAAATAAAATCACCAAATATTAAGCATACCGATTGTGTCGTACAACACACATCATAGTTTCCATCAGAACAGTGATCACTGCATCACGGCCAAACTGTTCAGTGCTGTTCAGAGATGAAGTCCGTGACCCTGAGTGATAGCCGCTAAGCAGCTCTGTTAGGGAGACCACACCACTCCTGCACTTTTAAATAGCTAAATGCCCAAACACCAATGCACTGGACCATCGTACTTTCAGATGTATTTGCGGCGTCTTCCGGATGTTGCGCTCTGCTTTTTTCTCTGCGTCACGCCGTTTTACCAGAGCATTAATTTCAAATGTTTAAATATTACTCAGGATAAATGATTAAATAATAAAATAATTACGACATTATAATTGAGAAAATAAATGACATCTGAGGCTCTGAAGAAGACAGCTCTTGCAAACCGCACAAGACGCTATAAGATTTTGTACCAATTTAAAGAAATGTTTAAAAATTGAGTCACTAATTTTTTCCAAGAATTAAAAATTGCAGACAGATGTTGTTTTGGGTTGGCTCATTTACGCTATAAAAATTGGGCTTTTTTTGTATTTTACAAACTAAAGCACAGACTGAAAGATGTGATAAAATAATGATAAAAACAACAACTTTGTGTATGTATATTGTTTCAAGCATCAGTGTTTCATTTTTTTTCCTTTGCATGAGCATCTTATATGTAATACTTTGAACTGAACAATTCCGAATCTGGAAATAAAATAATTACATTTGTATAGCACCTTTCAGAAACTGTTTATAAGGAGGAAAAAAACCTAAATGATGATACATGATAAAATAATCTAAAACAATGTTAAATTCTAAATTGTGTTTCTTAAAAGTAATAGTAATTAATATTGACTTGTAGGTTAACAACACTACGTATTAGTCATGAGTTTTTTACATTTGTAAAAAAAAAAAAAAAAACAATAGAACCACATTGCATTGCACATGTAATTTGAATAATAATCACGCCTGTTCCTTCTTTTAAAATGAAAGCAATAAATAATGCAGTGCAATAATAAAGTAGTCGGACAGTAAACATGCAGTGGAACATCCATGACGAGGCGGGCTGGAGGCAGCAGATATGGCAGAACTGATCCTTGGATTGGGGGCTCTGTTCATTTCGGCCCATCCAGGGCTTATGTTAATGAAATACAGAATTAAAAATTATGCAGGTGAAATTCTCCCTTGAAATAGCGACTGTCACCGGACCCCCATCTCATTAAGATAAATATAGAGGGGGTGGGGGGTTCCCTGGCAGCTGGAGAAACGGCTGGATACATTTATCTTCACTCTGTTGTTGTTTTGTGCGGGTGCAAAAATGGGTCTAAGCACATTTTAGACCCGGAAATGTATGGAAATGTATGTGCATTTTAAAGGGAGGGCTGCATCCATTTCCACCATTCTGATCCTCCCACCCCCTCGCTTTCCAGGGCTAGCCACACACGGGCTTTTTACTGTTTTTTTTTTTTTCTCATTTGGTTTTGTGGTGAATGAAATTATTATTTCACTTCTACACAGTCAGCAAGTTTTGATTTGATTTAATTTGTATAGCAAAAGATGCCTATAGACCAGACAAAGGAGTTTCAGGCTTCGTATGTTAATTTTATTTGTCGTATTTATATATGATGCTTCTATATATCATGGTTTCTTCAACATCAGTGGAGTGAACTTTAGAGGTAAAAAGTCTGAGGGACTTTCTCGGGAGCGGGCCTGAGAGTGTCCCATGTTAGGTGAAGCTGCCAAACCAGGGAGACGTCACACTCATTTGTGGTTGGGATTCTGGAGGGCGCAGAACCAGAAAGGCGAGAAAGCATGCATGTCTTACTCATGTACTGTAGGTGACTTGAGAGGCTGCAGAGGTCTGGGCAGGCTGCTGGCAATCAGACTGCAAAATCAAATCTTATTGGCTATTGAACAGACGAGTAAAACTAAGGCTGATTGGCCATCCCAGAGCACATGTTGGCAAGATGCCATCTACCCCAGTTTGTTAATTAAATTATTTCTCAGTCACACTTGTGTCCGTTAATTAACTACTTAACGAGACAAAGACGCAAGACATCACAGATTTTTCACTATTAAAGGAAAATAATAAGCACAGTAAGATACATGCACAGCTGATGTATAATTCAGCTTTTATCGTTTGGAGCTGTATTCAAATGAATGTAAAAACGTTAATGGGTGCCAGTTAAAAACAGGTTTTATCCTAGCCTCAGGCCAGAGGACTAATTATTGTGTTGATTGGCGCTGCAGAGCAGGCTGGGCCAATGAGTCAGATGGGATAACAACACTTTTCTTTTTAATGGCTCATGTTGAATAAACAAGAGCCGTATTTGGGGTTCGAATAAAGACAAAATTGCTTGTAGAAATGTTATTTTACAATAGTTATTAAGATAAAAGGATACTACTGTCAGGGAATGTTGGAATTAATTCCCCCAGAATAGTATGATACACCCAGTACTGAACTGGAAACTAAATATGCTTTCCTCATTTTCCCCAGTATACTGTATGCATATTTTTCACATCATATAGACTATTACACATGAATGCATTTGCAGCGAAATGACACACTGGGGAATACATAAAATGACATGATGAGTCAAACCTCACATTTTAATAGCTTAAAAGCAACTTTGCTTCTCTTAATCACATGACACTGATATATGACTTATTAGCTTGGTCTTATGTGCTTATAATATAATTAGAAATGCTACAGCTACCCCGATTCGATTAATCCATACAATGTTTGTATAAATATTTGAATGAAAGAAAAGCAAATCCTAATTTTAAAATTGGATAGTGGTCTTTTCACATAGCAAACTGCTGCTCCTAAGGTTCTTTATCCCATATATGTGAGTTTTAAGGACGTGTTGCTATGGCCATTATGACATCACTTCCTGTGATCTTCTTGCTGGTATGGTTGCAGTAGTTTTATGAGATTACCTTACTCAGAACCTCTGTTCAGGTAGAATAATTAAACCACTGCTTAGATACTAACAACTGTGAGGAACATATCTTTAAGTCCTGTGCAATGCCTGAGGTCAGACAATATATTTGAAATTGAACTGTACAAAGAAAAACTTTGTAAAAAGACTTTTCCACAAGGTATGATCGTGAAGGGAATGGTGACAAAGGAAACCGCAGAGACAGAATTTGTATCGCCTCAGTTACTGGCGAATGTAAACAAATGTCTGATTCTGATCTGGAGCAGTTTGGGGTTTCATGTCTTACTTCTTAGAGGGGCAATTGGGATTTGCCATGGGGGGTGGGGGGGCAGTCCATGTGGATTTGCAGAACCCAGTCATGGGAGTTCAGCATCCTACTAAACACACACTAAACCTGTGGTCCTGGACGCTAGTGTAGGAAACGTGGCAGCAGGTTGAGCATCTGCCAGGTGCACCCTGCATTTACCCATCATGCCCTCTGGCGGGTTTGGGAGCATAAGCTGAGATTTCGCAGGGTGAGTCTGACATTGTAAAGCAAACGAAGGGGCCTGAATTTAAAGTGGCTCCTTTTTCATGTAATATTTTATTACGCCTCCAGGGAAAAAATGAAAACCATATTGAGAAAATGATATTTTACATTTGCTAATCTTTTATTGTGCCTCAAGCTGATGCAAATCACAGGTGCTTGTTCAGACAAAGGGCCTGTGCTTATTGTGGTAACCTACATGTCATAGTATAGATGCCACGTTATTGTAAGTTAGTCTCTTCCATAAATCTAAGCCTCAGTGCCATGCCAGTAATTCAAAGATGTTTCCCATACGTTCTCTCGTGCCGTCATATATCATGATTTACACGCCAATCCGTGTTTTTGTTGAATTATTTAAAGCCTAGACATTAGCCTGGGCGAACATTTCAGGTAGACCTTTCAGGTGGTGGATATACAGATGACATAAAGGCACATTGTGCGCACTGCGGCAACAGATACTGAGGCTTTTTTAATGTTTTCCCAAAACCCAGCGACGACGCTTCAAAACAAACGGAAACGCTGCCGGCGGTTCGCAAACCCGAGCGCCGCGACGTGTCACGGCCCGACAGTGGTGGCGTTGTGTGCCCCGCTAGACGCGTGCCCGTCAGCTTGAAAGGGAGAGCTGTGGATTGCAGGAGAACGCGCAAAGCTCTGGGGACTTGGGCTGTATGATAATGATGCATGCGAGCATAGCACTCGCAGTGTGCATCCTTACTCCCCTTCTGTCATTATGGTACGTCCAATGATCTTGCGTGCACTTTCAGGCAAACTGATCACAGCTTTGACATTCAGACTCAAAAACTTTACCGTTAAAAACAAAGCTACCAACACTTCATTACACTTCATTTCTGTTCAGATATTTCACTGCTTCTTCCTTTTTGTGTGAGCTCATCAACATATTTACATCCCGTGTTCCCTTCCTGGTGATCTTCTACAATTTACAGAAGAAGATGTTACAGAGCTCTGTATACCAAAAGCACGGGAGCGTCACCCTAATAAACACGCGACCAGTATCATCTGCTGGGCTGCAGTCATTCTTGTCTTCACACACTGCCTCACATCTACAAATACTGTACTGTACTGTACTGTACTGTACTCATTCCCATGCGGTAATCATTACTGCTGTTGGCACTTTACAGTACGTATATCACCTCTTGTATTTAATCTGTATATAGCTTGCATATCGTGTATTTTCTGTATATTATAGATACATATATACGTACATACATACTTTATTGATCCAAAAGGAAATTTAGGACAGAACTACAATTCCTTGTGTGATTTAAAATACTTGGCCAATAAATTTGATTCTGATTGTGATTCGAGCAGCAAGAAGGTAGCTCCCGTTTGCACTTTTAGCCTCTCATGGCCCACAGTCACCTCTCCCATCAGCACCGTCTTGCACGGGACGCCATCGCTATGCAGGCACATCCAGAGCAGTCACGGAGCTGCGCTGTCCACCTCGCTGGCCACCTCACTCAGTGAGGTACCTACAGGCACCGTTTGGTTTCCCTCCATAGACAGATGTTTCACAGGATCTTGCAGCAAAGGGCCCTCTAAAACCCGCTTCCAGTATCTGTCAGCCATTATACTGCAGCAGTGAAGGTTAGACTCTCCGTGTGTAAATTGGCTGATGAACAAGCTGAATGGTCTTCAGTATGCTGCTCTGCCTAATTTGGCAAGTGCGGCCTTCCATTGTGTCCTCCTGAGGACATCCACAAACACCAGCTTGTTCCTTATTGTGAGCTGGGATCAATTAGGATGTCCTGCACTAATTAACCCTCTAATCAATCTTATTTATTCTCCCGGTGGAACCCATAAAGGCTTGAGGCATGGGCTGCCTACAGAGAGCGGAGTGAGAAGCCAAGGCCGTGCCAGCCTGCTTACGGCGCCCGTTACTGGGCACTTACACCGGGACGTCTCCTAGCAGTCACTGGCTCCCATCTGACGCGTGTGCGGGAGACACCATTACTAAGCAGAGGCCGTGCCAGCCTGCTTA
Source organism: Petrocephalus zakoni (assembly GCA_026774425.1). Taxonomy (NCBI): domain Eukaryota; kingdom Metazoa; phylum Chordata; class Actinopteri; order Osteoglossiformes; family Mormyridae; genus Petrocephalus; species Petrocephalus zakoni. The sequence continues at coordinate 150,691 of JAODKN010000120.1, forward strand.
CGGCGCCGTTACTGGGCACTTACACCGGGACGTCTCCTAGCAGTCACTGGCTCCCATCTGACGCGTGTGCGGGAGACACCAT
>JAODKN010000120.1:152914-167563 GCA_026774425.1 Petrocephalus zakoni
TTAGTGTTGAAGTTCTCAGGAAATATACTGACACTATGCCAGAGAGATGTGCTGCTGTAACTGCTGCAAAAGGTGGATATACCAAATACTAAAGTTAAAAGTGGATAAAAACAGTAGGTCTCACTTCATCTGATACTTGTTGTGTGCAACCATCTGCATATTTCATAATTAAATGAAATCATGTTTTAGAGGCAAAAAAGTAAACATTTTTAGATCTGTCAGGTGTTCTAATAATTTTTGGCCACCATTGTGTGTGTGTGTGTGTATGTGCATATATATATATATATATATATATATAAAATGAAACACATGTATTTGTTTTGTGTATATGTATATATATATATATATATATATGTGTGTGTGTGTGTGATATATAATAAACAGGAGAGGGATGCTGCATTGCTGATATCAGATCTTGCGGTGTGTGGATGAGCTTTAAAACTCATGGGGCTGTACGCAGGCTGGGTGTGCCTCTCAGCGACAGCTTCAGCATCACCTGCGTTTGACAGGGATCAGCAAATGCCTTATGGGTCAAGCAGTCCAGGTGACCATCCATGACGTTCTGTCTCTGTGCGAGGACGTGTTAATCTGAGTATTGGTGTTTCTGCAGGTGGCCCCTTAGTATGTTGCAAAAGCTGTCCTCCAGGCTGTTGCAGAGAACAATATTTCTTTGATGCACATGAAAACGCATTTTGTATGAGGAATGCAAATAGGACTTAGATATAGATACGTTTCTTTTTTTGATTCATCTAAATTTGATCATACTGGAAGCCATCAGAGATACACTAAAGCACACCAGCACTATTCTGTATGGAAGAGCTGTCATCCCATGGATCATATAGTTGTTTTCAGAACTTAATTTGAGACTCACACTGTATGTGCTTGGCATTATATGTAATGCTGAATGAAAATGGAGAAGCTTTAATCAAAATTTGATCTAAAACTGGGCTTGGTTTTTATATATCTATAGATGATTTTTGCGTCTTTGAGCCACGTACATGATGGAGGCTCATGACTTGGAAAGCAATGCTGTTATTTGTCTGTCTCCCCTGCGTCTTGCCGTATCGGGCGGCCGCCGTTTGTGTGGAGAGCAGGCCGTGTCTCCGAGGACGCCCCCAGCAGCCCCGTGGTTCCAGGCGGCTGTCTGTAAGGGACGCAAGTGCCTGCCCTCGTCGGCCCTAACTGCGGGAGTTTGGACTGCCCTCCGTGTGAAGATGAGTACGCCTATCTGCCGCCTTCCTCACTCAGCTGCGGGAATATTTGTTCCCTGATGCTGAAATTAATACCTCTATCTGCTGTATTTAGTGGCCTTTTAGTTGTCTGTTTTTCCTGGTGCTAATCACATATGAGCAATAATAATGCACACGCTCATAACAAAGCATACATTTTTAATGACTCTCGAGTATGCATAACAAGGCTAAACACACATGGAAATGTACACATCGCTTATTAACTTCTAGGAATCTACTACTATACAACTACGGCCTACATAAGGAATATTACAGTACAGAACATGAGCATTGACTCCTTTCTACTTTTTATTGGAACAGACTGATTAAAATGATACATTTAATAATAATTTAAACAGAACAATGTATTATTATAGGATTATAATTGATATTTTGAATATGTGTTTAACCGACCACTGCACTGCTCCGGGAATTTTCAAGGATAACATGTATTGACAGCACAACTAGGCCTGCCAGAAAGGAAAAAAATGAAGCCACTTAAAGGCCGTATGCCCCCTTAAAGTAACTGGACTTTCATTTGGCTAACAAAGCTAAAGGTGTGCTCAGAGCCTTACCGGGTGGCACGAATTGAAATTGCGGTTCTAGTATTGAAAAACAAAGGGAGTTTTACGTGATGCCCCAGTAAGATGTAACTGATATTTTGCAGCAGTAATAGTCTGTTTTTTTATCTTTTAATGAACGTGAATTTGGTTGCACCGAAGTCCTTGCACATCCCCATAAGGAAATGAAACGGACAGCCTTGGGAAGGGAGCAAAGCCACCCCGGGCCTGCGTCAGCGTGGCAAATTAAGAGGATAGATAAGCATTTTAATCGCCGCCAAACCTCCTTCCCTTTTCCCTCTGAATGAATCATACTGACTCTCAAAAAGCGGTGTGAAATACGTCCGACCTGTCGTATGTGCTGAGTAACAAACTAGGTGCAGTACAGACGTACATTACAATAAACCTTTTATTACCATGGCAGTGTTATTGGGCGCACGGACGAGACTGACGGTGCTTTTTACGTTTTGCATTTTATCATGAGAGTAGGCCGCTAACATTAGATCGATGGGAAACTATAGACGCTCGTCGCGTTGTTTTAGAATATTCACATGCAAAATAAAATCAGAATGTAAATGTCAGAGCAATACCTTCAAAGACATAAAAAGTTATTTTTCATAAATAAATAATAAAGATAAATTAGTATAATGCTAAGGTATTTTGCAAATCTAAGATTATACTTTTTTGCCAAAAGGATTATGTAAGGTTTCATATCACAATTATATTTACAGCCAAACATTAGTACATCGCGCATCAGTTGTAAAATCTTGACACGCTTAAATGTATGTTTTCCATTACCAAAATGATTTCCCCATAATCTTGTCCTGAATACTGGCCTCGGTGCGAATGTGTGTCCTTGGAGTTCGCGCAGTGCTTTTCCAGTGCTGCCAAGCAGCAGAAAATTAATGTACTATATAAGGGCGAGGCTCTGGTGCCACGTGTAAGTCACAGACAGATCGTGGCGAAAAATACAAGCTTAATAAGTGGGATCTACTGACTCGGCGCTTTTTCTTCTCGGATCCTTATAGTGATCGACCAGTATAATTATTTTGAATATCATTATTTAATAGATTCCCTTGTAACGATCAAGCAATTCCCGCATCGACACTGAAAAAATAAATTTACTTTTACTTAAAAATACGTATATCTAAATAACTAAACGAAAGAATTTACAAAATTATTTCACGAAAATATTTAACGAGTAGTTTTATATGCGCTGACATTTTAAAGTGCTTAACTCGAAATTAATTATAACCAACAAAATTTACTGAGGGGGACTACAAACACAGGCTGAATGGAAATGCTTCGATGACTAACAAGTCGCCGAATAAGTCACCGAATAAGTCACCGAATAAGCCCATCTTCGCTGTAAGCCATGGAGGCCAAAGGGAGGTAGGGGCCCGGGACAGGACAGGTGTCGGGTGAGTGTGCTGTTACTATAAGTGTAAGTGTAAGTATAAGTGTGCGCTACCTGGTGTGAGTGGGGCCCCTTCCCCTAAACAGAGCAGAGGTTCACTTTCATTCGCTTTCTTTATCAAACAAACAGATGCCCCCCGGCAGCGATCGCGCTCCGCTACCTCGCCCTGGGGATCGAGGGGCCTCTTTGATTCCATGTAAATCTGTACAACGCCCACTTCGGCGTGTCGCCACTTATCTTCGATCCCTTTCTGTGGCTCTTCTAAAAAACCTGACAATGTAACCCAAGCCGTATTAAAAACAAAAGCTCGTTTAAAAATCCCGTATGTGATAATCTGACTATATAATATTATCTTTTTGGCTCTGTTAAAGCGTTCTGCTTTTAGATGACTAACTCAGTATATTAATAAAACACCGTGTATGTATAAAGCAGGCTTGGCGTGTGTGAACAGTTCTGCTATTTGATCGGTAACTGAGTCTATCCACCTGAATAGCTTTTATATAGATTTTCGTTTTTCTAATCGATTGGTGGGATCCAATACATCGATTAATGTTTAGTGTTTTACAAGGTCCCCACTTCCACTCGTATTGGATTTTTAAACCGATATTTCAGCATTAAAGCAAACATGAGCGCCGCCGAAACATATTCAGAATTGTCTGCAATGGCCAGCATAAAATAACAGATACAAAGAAATAAACAGACGATAACAAAAACGGGGACTTAGGCTAACCATTGTCTGTGTTTTGTGCACCAGGAATACAAAGCGTTTGCCCATGCAATACAGGAATACACGGCTCTCCCAGAATGATGCTGCACAGAAATGGTTTGGGAATGTTACATTTAAGTTGGTGAAATCCTCTTTAAGAGAGGCAGGACCCAGACTCAAACTTATTTGCTGTTTTCTATGACCGCATCAGTGCGCCGTTCTCAATGACAATGTGACAAATCAAGGCATTTTGAAGACCTTTCTCACATGCTTTAGGAAGGCAGAGGAAGAAAGCAATTCTCTTGTATAAGAAGGTACCTTTTAATATTTTTCGTTGGTGACGTTTAATATAAGGTAAAAGGTAACTGTAAAGAATTGTTGTCATTACCATTAAATTAATAGTACTGATGATTGCTTTACAATATATTGTTGATTTGTGGAAGATAGTGCGGAATTGATATTCCGACTGTTATATTTGTTACATTAGTTGTGAATTAATATTTCGAGTTATTTTAAATAGCAATTATCATGACGGGATGTCAGGATTAGAATTTCTTCTATTCTTGTTTTTAAAAATTCGGTGGAGTAATTGTTATAAAATAAGGGAGTACTCTGCAGAAGGGACCAAAATATGTATGGTAAAATTCGCTGTTCGTGAATGTTGCCTTCTATTCGCTTTTTTCCAAAGTTTTGGGTTTTATGACAGCATCAGTCTTAAACTCCAGGTTCCTTTTACCAAAGGCAAACTTCTCAAATTAGTGGGTTCGCTTTTTACAACGTAATTTTAGTCCTATAATCATAATCGTTTATTCTGCAAATATAAATGGTTTAACGCGGGTGTGTCTTGCTTCTTGTCCCGAGGTATGTTTGTTTGCGCGTTTTCGCCGTTATTATGCGCTTGCCACCCTTTAGAGAGCATCTCTGCGCGCGCGAGCTTCCGCGCGCTGTTTGCCTCGGCGGAGCGCCTAAGCGGCACTGACCCCTTCCGCCCCAGGGGGCGCTAGGCCGCTGCACGCAGCGTCGCCTCTATTCGGGAAAAAGCACCGGCTGATGTACTTCATTTTTAGGCAGCCTTATAATTCTCTTAGGGAGCCTTTGTTTCTCACACATTGTTTTATTTAATTATCCTTTTACTTTTTTACTGTAAATTAAAAAAAAAAAGATAACTAATACACTTAAATGCATTTAATGTGCTTTTCAGTAGAGAAAACACAGGCTCTAAATTATGCAGCCTATATAGTAAACCACGCAATATGTAATACCACATCTATAATAAATAACAAATTTTACTTTGTCATTTAAAGACAATTTTAAAATTGTAAGTGTATTTAAAATGCCTTCGAATGAGCAGATTCCCTCGAAATACACCGGGATAGCTATGCAAAGCGTTTTATTTTATCGGGTACAAAACAGCAGCAGCAAGGTGGATATGTCTTACTGGTATCCTGTGACTTTGGATTACAAAATATAAACAGTTCAAATTTCACGCTCGAAAAGATATTTTTATCACATGATTTGCACCGTGAAAACACGCTTAGAAGAGCGTCTAACTTTACAAGCGACAGACGAATTGCATCCAGCATAATGCATCGATATATACTTTTAACATTAAATATCCAAATGTAATTATTTTATTCAGGCACAATCCAAAGCCTACTTCATGATCCAATATTCTCATGCAACATCCGAAGTGAGTCGCCTGTCTGATGATCTTATTTCATCACAATAAAAACAGTTTCTTATCTGCGTTCGGAGCTTTTGCGCCGTCGAATGGCTGTTTCCACTGGAGCGGCAACGATATCGAGCGTAAAACTGTAGGGACCGCTGACCGCTTTCAGCGGAGCCCAAAATGATCGAGCGCGCTTACGGTGCGGAGAAGGGCTAAGGGCGGGTCCACAGTCACTTCGGCTGCGCCTTATCGTAAGGTCCTGAAAAAACAGCTCACTCAACTCACCTTCTTCGCAATGGAGAGACGACCCCCCATTCATGAAAAAAAACACACACACACATACATACACACACACACTACATAATCTCAGGTGAGATGTGCAGAGATTTTTTAACTTCAAAAGTTTGAGGAATGGTGCCTATTCCCGAGACACGAATGATGTTTTACCTCGGACAAGACGCGTCTTAGAACATTTTAAAGACTTTCATATGAATATTTCATACGTCTTCACAGATTTACATTTTAGGCAATGTGCTCGGTTGCAGTTTTCATACAACACACCTGCAATTCATTTACTGTATAAACATTTATCAGTAAAAAGGCGTTCGGGCCATATTAAAAAAACTACAAGAAAAACAGTAGATTGAATACAGTCAACCTATATTGCAGATGTTTAGGCCCTATGGATAAAATTGCAAGGGAAATTGCGAGTTTATACGCGCTGATATTTCATTTTTACAAACTGACGTGTTGCACGGTGACACTGAAATAATCCGGTGGCTCGAATAATACTTTACAATTCAAACTACTGGGTGAACGGCCTAGTTTTACTGTGCTTACCAATAACATCCCTGCACACGTTAATAGGAATGCCATCATTTATAATACCTGCGGTGCACTGACTTAAACGTTTTAAAATAAAGTGAGTCCGACAACAAGATTTATTGTAGGTTGTTTAAAAGTCTGGGACTGAACAGGCCGGAGGTGACTGCACTTTGCCTTTGCGGGTTTTGAGTTAAATGTAGCCAGTTGGTGAAGCCCTTACCCTTAGCTATTGTACGGACCGAGTCAGTCATTTTCCTATTACTTTTATTTTAGGTGCCCGGTGCTGCCGGTATCTTTTTCCTTAAGCTACTAGTATACGTATCCATGGCGGGACTGTCGAGCGCGGATTTCTGATGGCGCATCCTTATATTTGCTAATGTTTTTTATACGTGTATAAACATTTCCCGGCGCGGCTTACTGCTCCTATTTAAAAAGACCATAATGTGTAATGAGATGCTGTTGATCATCTGGCTAATTACAGCGCCGCTCTCTCGCGCTGCCTCCCCCTCCCTCGCGCGCCCACCCCTCTCTCTCTCTCTCTCTCTCTCTCTCTCTCCCTCTCGCTCATTCCCAGAGTGCATATCGGGAATAGACACACAAAGACATGCGCACTCAACTTAATCAGCCATTTTTTTAAACAGGGCTAAAACGATAATAATTAGCAGAATAAAGACATATCGGATTTTCATTTCCTTTCCTCCCTTTTTCCCCAAGCCCGCACAAGCTAGGCTGCGAGGCGGCGGTCGCCACACGCTTTAACAGCTGGAGCCAAAGGAACGCTTCATATTCGCATCGTTTCTCTTTAATTTTTCCCCCCTATAAAGTTCAAGGATTATTATTTTTTTGCTGCCCCCCCCCGTTTTTTGTTAACTTTCGCGGTCACTGGATTTGACTTACTATAACTAACGAAAAAAAGCCGATCACGCCAGCCAGGAGACTTCGAGGGGAGAGAAAGTAAGTTTTTTTTCTCTTAACTTTATTGAGTACTTCTTGTTAAAGATGGGTCGGTATCGATCATCTTTCTGCGCCGATCCAGTCCGATCGCCGATATTCCGCTCCCGAGATCGCAGCTGTTCGCTGTGATTTATACTGCCGATAACATCAAATCGGTTTAAGCTCTTTTACCTATTAAATAAGAGCTTTATTATAAAGGAAAGGGGGAATCGTTAGCAAATGTACTTTAGATAGCCCAAGTAAGCCACCTAGGCAAGTTTATTCGACTTTCGATGGTCTATTTGCCTGTTATACGCACGAAAGCATTACACAGCCCCAAAAGAAGCGTCATTTTAGTATTTCAGCGCTGGAATAACAAACACCGATTATATATGTAATGAAATGAAAATAAATTAATTTTAATTGGTAAGGCAGCGTCGGGCACTTGACTCGAGGCGATGCAGAGTCGTAAACATCAATTGGCAGGCAGTAAAGCCGCCGGAGTGAATTGACGGGAGCCCGGGATGACAGCCTGCCTCCACGGGCTGACTACGCGGTACGCCTCCGAAGGAACATCCAGCGCCGCGGCGGCGGCTTCGGCTTTTAGGAGGGCCACGGCGGCAGCCCGGCCATTATTACCGTCATTATTATCGTTATTATAATCATTACTGCCGTTAAGGGCGTCCTGTGAGAACAGCCACGGAACCCACTCGCAGGCACCGCGTCCGAAGGGCGATCTTGGGCTTCGGTCCTTACCTGCCTTCGGTCCGCCTTGCGGCTCTGGGGCTCGCCATATATCCCACAATGGAGTCTGGTGGCCGGGCTAGCGCTCCGGGAGCCCGGCTAGATGGGTGTCTCGGCGAGCTTGGCAGTGACAAACTTTCGGCTGGGGATCCTGCGCTTCCCCGGCCGGCTCCGTCCGCGGTGATCTCCGGCAGCCCGGCCCCCGCCTCCTGACGGCGCCGAGCCGGGCTTCTCTGGCACCATTCCGGTGGGAAGTAGCGGCGGCCGTCTGTGCATGCGGAGCCGGGCTCGGGCGTGCGGGGCGCGGGGACGGCGGCATCGATCGGCCGCCGAGAGCCAGTGGCGGAGCGCAGCGCACTCCGGCTTCCCTCTCATTTACACATGTCCTTAGAGCCATCTCTACTTGTACGGGGCAGAATTAGTTTTTAAAGCACAATTTAGCCTACCTTTTTCTCGTTTTTGTGCGGAAATTATGTTTAATTTCCATTTTAATTTTCGTGTTTGGCCTACAACAATTAAATATATTTTTTACCATTATACTTGGTGTTATTGTATGTCTTCGTTTCTATTGTGCTTTGGAGTTATTTTTTAATATCAATTCGGATTTACTTCTACATTTCCAAGTGAAGGCGAAGAAAAATTAACTTTTTGTGAAATAAAATTATTAGTTCTGTGGTACTGCGTTGTTTAAGCTGTGTTACCGGCCATTTTCATGGTAATTCACGTTGTATTTATGAATATGTATTAATTCGGTTTTGGATGGTCTTTCTTCACAGTTAACCAGATAATTCGGTTAATTCAGTTAGGCCTATTAAATTATTCAAATGCGGTTAGCTATATTTTCCTGTTTTGCGGCAATATATTTAACTGGAAAGGCAAGCGGTGAAGAATAATGTATCTCATAAATATAAGGAGGAAAACCCTTAATAACTCCAGAGATTCAGACGTACTCTACTCTGCTGGTTGAGACATCTCCAGGGGTCCACCGTATGTCATTTCCATGAAGCTAAATTGCTTTCTGCCAGTATGATATTAATGTGGAAATCAATATTTCAGGGCTTAAATTCCCCTCCTTAATTTTTTTATGGTTTATACCTCAGGTCTCAAATCGGATAGAGAGAAGCCTTTCCGCCGCGGTGGGATCGCTGTGTTTTTTTCCAGTGTTAATTCCTAAGGGCTCCCAGTCAGATCCTTATGTTTGAACATTAAGGACGTGTCTCTGTGAAATGTAAGGGGACAGTGTACTTGTCTCCTTTGTGTCTTTGTGAATATTAAAAAAAAAAAAACTACAACAAATTAATAATAAAAATAATGTACCACTCACGTTCCCTGCTTCCCCCCCTGTCAGGCTCTCAGCTGTCCAGGCTGTCCAGAGATGCATATAACGAATGGCGTGTAAGTGACACATTCAGGACCACAGCGTATCAGTAATAAATACAGGTCTGTTTTAAAGGAACCAGGATATTCTGGCTTCTGCTAGCTTTGCACAGTATTAATCATTAACAGCATTCTCCTGTGTAGACATGTAGACATTGTATTGACAGTGTAAATTAGGCCGGCTATCTGCCGTATCCTGGTCTCGTCAGAATGTCCTTGCAGAGGCACCCGTACACAAAATGCATTTTCTCAGCTTAAGGATTCTGCACCATCTCGGTGTATTAATGATTCTGTGCAGTTCCAGTTGGCATCTGAGTTTAGCCGCTGTCGTCTTTGTGAGGTAGTCACGCTGATTTATTTTTGACAGCATTACTGTTAATAGTTAAGTGTTTTTTGGCCTATAAGCTGTGGCCTTCTTAGTAATAACAAGTAGAAGAATATATCTTGTATTTTTAAGGGTTCCATTTGATTGTGTACATTTTTTTTTTTTTGTTAAAAAAATTTATTGTGGTCAGGATTTTTCCCCCTTCCTGTTTTGATGAAGTCAGCTGGACATAGCAGGAGTGAGTCTGCGTTAGTGTAAGGTGTCAGTCGGACCTGCCTGAGTTGCCGAACCGGGGCTCTGGCTCTGATGGAGACAGTCGCTTTTTAAAACACAGCCTTTCTACACAGGCCCTCGCAAACTGTGTCAGGCCTTAAACGCAGCCAGCCAGCTGCTAGCACTTGAACCCGTCCGGCGATCAAAGTATTGAACCGAAATGCAAGTTTGCGGATTGATTATCATTTACGGCTGGCCGTGCTTGCAGCCGGGGGTATCTGATCCCCTGTAAATTAAACTTGACCGCGCTGGAGGTTCCAGAGCGTGTCCGTGAGCTGTGGACTAGCAGCTGAAAGATGAGGAGTGGAGCAGGGGTGTAACGCCTGGTTTCAGGATGGCCAGGGAGGGGTGGCGGTGGGGAGGGGGGTCACTTCAGTGCGAGGTTCCTGCTCTTAATAGCGTGGCGAGGGTTAAAGATTTGGCCGAGCTTCAAAGCACGGGCCCGGGAGAGTGCATTCAAACATGCGCCAGCTTCACACAATTAGTACTTAATTATATTAACATATGCAAATGGGAAGCCTGCGGGACCCTTTCGGTTGGTAGGGATCAGCTGGGCCGCGGAAAGCATATTGTTTCCTCGCAAAACAATGGTCTCGAGTCAGACTGTGGAAAACTCATAACAAGACATCTCATTTAGCTGTCCACACCATAGCAACATTTCATTAGTTTCCATGGTGACTCCTTTTAATTGTGCTGACTAATGTCCCCCGGCCGTCGCGCGGCCTGAAAAATGCTATGGCGGCGCGGGCAGTCCCCCTCGCGGTGACACATGCTTGAACATATCTCCCATTGTGTTGCTGTCTCGTTTGCCGTGACTCCTCGTTACGCTCTCGGCCAATCCCGTCTCCCTCTGAGGCTCTGTGGTATCATCTCCTTCAAAGGAATTCTTTTATCGTTTGTTTCTGATTAATAGGCCCGATTGGCCCCATTCTCTCCAGCCTCTTGTAAAGGGAAGGTCAGCTCTGTTGTTTAAAAAAAAAAAAAAGTGTTTCCACAGCAACTTGTGCATTTTTTTTCTCCTCCTCCTCCTCGGCCCGTTGGCCTATTAAGTCTCGGCCTAAGCAGACCTGACATACCTTGGCCACATACTCCTACCGATAATCTCTGGTGTCCTTCGGGCAGAACCAAAGAAATGCTAATATTTCGGTGACAGTCGTGTTTTTTTTTTTTCTTTTTTTTGACGAAACGTCAACAGATACCGCTGCCTTTCATCGACGGGAACGGCAGTTTATGCGAGTGTGAAAGCATCAGAAAAGGATTAGCATTTTTTTGCATAATCAAACGGCGCTGAATGGGGACGGCCGTGGCCCTGCTGAATGGGCGAGATTAAAGCCCGAGGCAGGATGCTGCTATCCCCTTTATGCTACGCGATGCCTTTCCCATATGTGTCCAACTTGAGGGAACTAACATTTCCCCATAACCCCGCTGTCTGAAATGACCCCGCGTTTCAGTGTCGTGTGAGGGAATGTGTATTAAATTGTCTGTGCATGAGACCAGATTAAAACCGGGTCACATTGGTTCTGTGACAATATCAAGCCAACGAGGGATGTTTTCGTCTTGAGAGCAAATCCTGAAATTGACAGGTGTAAACACTGAGAAGTGAGCATGTTGCAGTTTACTGGGGTGAGACTTAAGGCTATTAGTCTGGGGAACCTTGGCATGAATGCAGGAATGACCTCCAGCCACTGGGAGCGATCTCACCGGCCGGGAGTACAGTAGATTAGCTGCCGAGTGTTTCCGTTAGATGTGATGTTGTGTCGCGGGCCTTCCGCGCCCCTCGCCCCGGGAAGCACAGGACAGCCATGACGCCATGGGCCGCTGCCAGCGCAGGACTGGAGGTGAGCGCGAGGCTGTAGCGATGGCCCTGAGCAGCCATCCGCGTTGGGCTTGGGGGCTTCTGCCTCGGTGCCCCCAGCCTCATTCGGTTCACCGGCACCGGAAGCTCGAGCTTGCTCTCCGAGGAGTCTTGGTATCCAATTTTCATGCAAATTCAGGACTATTCTGTTTCCATCCATCCATCTTCGGACCAGCTCGAGCCTGTCCCAGGCTCATTCTGTTTTATTCTCTAAATTCTGAATTATGCTACTGCGCTTGTAGTGTTCTGGTTTAAATGGGTAAAACATGGGAATTTTACCAAAATACTGAGCGTTTTGGTGATAGTTTGCTCTGCAGGAATGTTAGCTTGTGTCATGGCCAATGGCCAGCTTCAGACCTCTTTGTGAACACAGCCGGGCCCAGGGAGTCCCTCTGTGTGCCTTTTCCCGGCTCACCAGTGGACTCGAGGGGCGGTGTCTTGCCCTTAAACGGGAGGGGGGGTCGCTCAAGAGTCTCCCACTGCGGCTGCTGGGCCGGCTTTGGCCCGTGGGAAGCTCAGGGAGGCCTGGCCCAAACCACTGAGGGCAGTTCATACCGGGGGGGGGATTCGTCGCCACTGGCAGGGACGGAAACAGTGCGTGTGATTGTGACCTTTCTCTTAAAAACGCTGCGGCTTTAATTTCGGTTAATATTGTCTTTGTATCTTTTAAATAGCTGCGATATCATAGTTTTATTTATTGTAATATTCATTACAAGTAAAGCATACCATAGATTTATTTTATTTATTTATGTGTAGAATGAAAGGCCCCATATTTTTATCAGTAGTATAATATTATAAGTTAAGTTGAAACCTCTGTCTTGCGGTGCTGTTTATTATTTATATTTAATTTTATTTTGAAGAGCCCCTGATCTGAAGGTTTGGCACTTCATATCTGATTTGGATCCGTGGGGCCGGGGGGGTCGACTCTCAAAAAAAGGGTGTTATGAAGTAGCTCTCGAAGTTAAGACCTTGTCACAGTAAACATAGCACCCCATGGTTACTGCGCCCCTGTAATGGAGAGGCCGTGGGCACTTGACATGGCGATACAGAAAGAGGGTGCACTCCATGTCAGCGGGAAGGCACCGCGGGCACTGGGGTCTTGCTAAGTGCCTGCTGTCAGTATCGCCAAGTTCAACAGGGGACCCTCGAATAAAAACTACTTTTATTGGGTGGGCGTCTTTGATGGGTGCCTGCGATTGGTTGTCGTGAGTATGCCCGGAAATCGTCATTGAAACTGGCAAAATTGTTCGGCACCCAGTCTACGTGTGTGTGCATAAGCGTGCATTTGTCCCTTTATTTGGGGGACAAAATTTGGACTGTGGCGAGGACATGTAAACACGGGGAGACGATTAAATATTCATGGCCGTCGCTTAAACTGGCGAACCGGGAGCGCGGTGTGCTGGAATGCAGCAGCGCTGTTAAGGGCCTGGCGCGAGGGACTGGAAGATTAACGGGACAGACGGCGGCTGGTGGGGAGAGTGGACCGCACCGCGCCCTGCCACAGGCCTGCGCTCATGCTCAGTCCCCAGAGAAGTGTTTAGATAACACCAGCCTTTTCACATCCTGCCAGCTCTGGCCCCCACCTCTGATGCGCGATACCTTCCAATTGTGGCTGGGACGGGTTAAATGAGAGCACCCCCCGTTTCCTGTAAAGTCAGATGTGCTGAGCGTGATATTATGATGTGTGTTGTCTTGGTTGTGTGTGCGTGGGTAATTTTTCCTTGGGAGAAACAAGTTGTGACAGGGTAACAGAGGCCAGAAGCTCTGACAGCTGGGAGAGCTATGGCGAAAGAGGAAATTTGTTTTGTCTGTCGTTTGCTTTTAGAATTTCCTAATAGCAAATCTGTTTAGGAATAGGCTAATTAATATTCCAGTCACTTCATAAGTGCTTATTATTAGCTACTAGGAAGGAACGCTTCACTATACACCTCTATATACACTGCCTATATATTTTTTCCCCATGTGTGTGTGTGTGTGTGTGTATATATGTATATATATGTGTGTATATATATATATGTGTATACGTGTATATATATATGTGTATATATGTATATAATATATATATAAATATAATATATACACCAATCGCAGGCACCCATCAAAGACGCCCACCCAATAAAAGTAGTTTTTATGTATGTGTGTGTGTGTATGTATGTATATGAAACCCCCCCAAAGTGTTGCTTTCTATCTGAATCATAGCAGAGGTGTGTGTGTGGCTTATGTTTATTTATATATATATATGTGTGTGTGTGTGTGTATGTATATATAATATAATATGATATATTTTTTCTTTCTTTATGGTTTTGTTCTGTGAGCTTTGGTTTGACGTGCTTTGGGGAATGTCCTCTGTGCCTCCTTCTCGGGTTTGAACATTACTAACATTACTGGAATGTCTCAGGGAGCATCTGTCCTGTGATTATGTTTATAATGATAATGGCAGGATAGCTGGCTATAAAACTTGCCTGTTATTTTTCTTTCCTTTTTGTTACGTTTTGTTCTGGAATGTGGAGACGGGGAAGGCTGGAATTAAGGGACGCCGCTGAGGTGTAGGGTGTCCCTGAAAAGGAGGCGCACATTCTGCCCCGTGCGACACGGGAGACTGTGCCCCACACACACCTCTTGGATGTTATGTAATTGTGCCTTTTGTAGACGATGTGTTAGATGTATATGTAGATGTATATATCTATCTATCTATATATCTATCTCTCTCTCTCTCTCTCTCTCTCTCTCTCTCTC
>JAODKN010000120.1:171721-183285 GCA_026774425.1 Petrocephalus zakoni
TTGGTTTTTGTGGGGGGGGGCCGGGCGGCGGCGGGGGGGGGCCGCCCCCCACCACCGGCCCCCCCTAAAAAACACTGGCGCCCCCCCCCCGCCCCCCCCCCCCCCCCCAAAAAATAAAGGTACTCAAAAATGGCATTGCCTGAGTGCCGTCACTTTGCTGTCCTGTCCAGAAGCCACATTGCAGCCAGTATCTAAAGAATGTGGAGCACAGGGTAGATAAGCTTAATTTAAAAAGAAACAGTGTGGGTCGTTATGAGCCGGGACACAGGAGCTGCTACACAGAGGTGTATTTGTGGGTGAGAGACGGACACGGTTACCTTGGAGTTGGTGCCATTAAATATAAATGCTACAGTGGGAGGAGGGCTCAGCGATGAGCCTCCATTCCTAGTGAAGCACACCGGCAGGCCTGCTGTTTCACTGGCTGGGGGGGGGGGGGGCAGCGAGGAGCCTCCCTTCCTAGTGAAGCACACCGGCAGGCCTGCTGTTTTGCTGGCTGGGGGGGCAGCGATGAGCCTCCCTTCCTAGTAAAGCATACTGGCTGGTCTGCTGTTTCGCTGGCCGGGGAGGCAGCGATGAGCCTCCCTTCTTAGTGAAGCACACCAACAGGCCTGCTGTTTCGCTGGCCGGGGGGGGCAGCGATGAGCCTCCCTTCCTAGTGAAGCACACCAGCAGGTCTGTTGTTCCGCTGCCTCTGATGTGGCCTTTTCGAAGCATGGTTTGTGAGTGATGTGGCAGGTATTTATTATTCATATGGGTCCACGGTCCACTCTAGTTTTATATGTGTATATGTGTGTATATATATATATATATATATATATATATAGTATAACTTAAGAAGAAACATGCATCCAGAAAGTCCAGTAAAAAGACTAAAAACGCCACAAGTTTTGAAACTTGTTCGGTTACTTACGGTTAAGGTTAGGGCTGGGTAGGGGTTAAGGCTGTCATTGTCGTCATTGGGCTCAGTGTGAGTCCGAGCTGTTCTGTAGGAATTTCCCACCGTTTGCAAGTGTCTGGGGAGTTCCTGTCACCATAGTTTAACCTTACCTTTGGGGCACAGCTGTAAATCTGTCTTTTTTCTGAAAGTCGATGTGTGTTTTAATGTTTTGAAGTCAAAGAGTGTGGTTTCTGTCAGAGGTAATGTAATTGTGGAGCAAGTGTGTCCTGAATTTTGTATTGAGATTCCACATTTAGGTTTGACTCTGACTGCCATTGCTGTCGCTTTGAGGGCTAATGGCCATGCCCCAGTTTCTCTGTGTAAATGACCTTTTCTCTCATAGGTGGCCACACCCCTTTTTCTGCCCATTGGTGGCCATGCCCCTTTGTTTTACCAATGGCTTAGATTTAATTCGATTAGAGAAGGAAAAATTAGTAGCTGTTCCTCAAGCTTTTGAAAAACACCTGAGCTATTTAACCAAGGATTGCTTCAGTTTAATGATTATTAGAAGGCTAAGTAGTAAAAGACATCAGTGTTAATAAGAACCTTTACATACTTGGCAGATGCTTTTGTCCAAAGCAACATAGAAATGAGGCAAACGGCGCATTACAAAAAAGGGGTCGACTGGGCATAAGTGCAGCTAGACTGACCTATCAGTGAATTCCCGGTACAGGTGTGAGCAGTACTGGAGCGGGAACTACACAACACTTTCCTGAGCTGAATTTGTGGGCAAATTCAGGGGCTGCCTCCTTTGAAGGCTGAACAGAAAGCCTTGTCAAATAGGACAGTTTGGCCTACGGATAATTTTGTGTTTGCATGCCCAGCTGTTCCCGCCGTTACACTTAAGTCACCGAGCGACTGTCGCTCGGTGACTTAACGCCCACTTTGTCTCTGCGCAATCAATCTCGGGATATGTTGGGCTGCAAAGAATCCATTGGTTTGATCCTTAATGACTCTGCAAAAGGACATGTTTCTATACTGCATTTGAAGGAGCGTCGATTTGGGACGGCCTGGTTACACCGTTGAAACGGATTTGGCTTTCGAATGCAGAAGGATGCAGCCCTAAATTTGGGCACAGATTGTGCCTTTCCAAGCACTTCCTGTTGTCTGATTTGTTATACAATTCCGGCTTCCTTTCGCCTGTTTTGTGAGTAGGTTTCTCTCTCCTGACGCCTGTATGAGGTCCTGAAGGCTTGAGCTGTTGCTGTCCCTGTAACAGCAGGCCCTCCCCACTTACCCTTGCTAGGAAGTGGCCTACAGCATGGCCCTGATCCTCTGTCACCTCTGACACAGAGCAGCTGCCCCCCCCCACCGGCTCCCCGTACACCGCTTCGGCACAAATGCTCTGCAGCCAGCAAAAAATGTGAAGGATTCTCACTGCCATTGGGCCTGCTTCCCATGGCAGTCAGTGGCGGGCCTTCGGGCCTCCATTGCTGTTGGCACCGCCGCCACATTTGGGACGCTGCGGACCTCTTTTTTGTTTTCGGATGACGCTCTGCTCTTTGTCGTGTTCCCCGGGGTGTAAGGGAGCACAGTAATTAAGCTGGGATGCTCCCCATACCGCGGCACCGGCCGGGCGGGTCCAAGCGTGGGACAGAATCGTAATTAGAGGCACTTAATAAAGACCCGCTGGGAGCCTCAGAGATGTGTCCGGGGGAAGATGTGAGGTAAGCTGATTTACTTGGTGCCACGGCAACCGTAGGTACCCCCCCCTTCAAAGGAGTAGTGATCGTTTTAATTTTTTTTCTCTGCTTTTGTCTTCGTGGATCAGTTTCTTATCACGCTGAGGTAATGAATAGCGGCGGGAGGGGGGGCTCTTTTTTGTGCTGGAGGTGTGAATTGGGCAGCAATAAACACGCTGTTGTCTCATCCGTGCTGGAACCTCGTTTGAAAGGCACGGTAGCTACAAGAAGCGCATAGTTATTTAATATGCGTCGCTACATCAAAAAGCTTCAGAAATCTGGTTTCATTAACGGTGAAGTGCTCCTGCTGACTGTCACAGGGCCCCGGCGGAGCGCGCCGCGATAATGGCCGTCTGTGTGTGTGTGCGGGCACGTATTTATTACATTGTGTGGACCAGATCTTTTATTTTTTTACTTTTTTTTACTTTTTTTCAGTTCCCCCAAGGAATTTTATAAAAATACAACTGCGATCAAAAAAGTAGAAATGCCAAAGTCTTGTATTTTGTTTCACTATTTCTGGTTAAGCTTAAGGCTGGGTAGGGGTTAAGGATGTCATTGTTGGGATTAGGGTTATGCCCATAGAAATTAACAAAGTCCCCAAAAAGATATGAATACAAACCTGTGTGTGTGTGTACAGGTTTTGCTATACTTGTGAGGAGTAGAGGACCATCACGAACTCGAACCAATAACATTTTTCGATCCTCAGTACTTCAGACTTAATTTTATAAAAATCGGTGAACGCAATTAAACAAGTAAAAATGTCATGTCTTGTATTTTGTTTGGTTATTTATGGTTAAGGTTAGGGCTGTGTAGGGGTTGAGGGTGTCTATGGGATTAGGGCTTCTCCCATAGAAATGAATGGATGATCCTCACTAAGAGTGTGTGCATATATTCCTCTCAGACTCTCTCTCTCTCTCTCTCTCTCTCTCTCTCTCTCTATATATATATATATATATATATATATATAAAAGATTTATAATATATACATACACACACACACACACACACACCTTGATATATGAGAGAGAACCTGTAACATACACCCTGTAAGAGTGTGAATGTGGCTCTTTAAAGTGGCTGGGTCATCATCCAGGGACGCCAGCAATCACAACAGTAACACAATCTGAATGATCGAAACGGCGCATGCAGAGCTGGGACACGAGCACCTGCTCTCGCGGCTCCTCGCCGTGACCCGGCCCACGCGGGCTCCGAGCCGCGACTTTCTAATCTCGCCGAGTGATGTAATTTAGCGCCCGCTAAGCGACTGGCCGTCATATCATTTATAGGCAACGCGGCGACATCTGTCGGAGCCAGCAACCTAATGACTTATTGATTTAACCTTACATTTCAGTGTTTCAGAATTCAGCATACGCATCACTTCCTAAATCATGCTGTCATAAAGCTGTCGCACAAACATGTGCAGCTAGTCCGCCTGTCCAGTAATGAGCTGCTGGACACCCGCGTGATATTTCTGTAGCATTTTTTAAACATGTGCACACACACACACACATATAACATTGTTTTCTGTTTGTTTTCATGTTCAGGTCCCTGACAGGTGGGATGAAATGAGATCCCCATGTCGTGATTGCCATGGAAACTGGTGACTCCCCTTCTGTGTCAAGGCAGCAAAATGAACGGAACCTCTCAGAGCCATGCCAGGCCACACGCCTTGATAATGACCTCATGGAAGATGGCGGCCGGATGGAGCCGGGTGCAGAGAGTGGCTCCGCAAATGTCAGCCTGAGGGCGGCCACGAGGCGGGGGGCCAGCCCGTGTGGGCCGGACGGGGACGACACCACCAGGGCCCAGCCCGCCTCACCGGCAGAGATCTCGTGCGGCGAGTGCACTGCCGCTTTCCCGAGCTTACGGTGCTACATGGAGCACCACTGCCAGGCATCACGGTGCATCCGGCCCGAGGACGCTGACGGCAGCGGAACCAGCGAGCCGGAGGACGGCGACGTGGTGAACCTGCCGGGGGAGATCGTGTACCAGGCCGACGGCTCAGCCTTCA
The DNA here is from genome assembly GCA_026774425.1 of Petrocephalus zakoni. NCBI lineage: Eukaryota > Metazoa > Chordata > Actinopteri > Osteoglossiformes > Mormyridae > Petrocephalus > Petrocephalus zakoni. The sequence goes on from JAODKN010000120.1 coordinate 176,352, forward strand.
TCCTCGAGGACTCCGGGAAGACTCGCCCATGGCCCGGCCTCTTCTCTCTGGCCGCTTTCCCAACTTCGGCACCTTCCACCGATGCCCTGGCGTCTGTGCCAGTGTTCCCGCAGATCATTAACACGTTCCACATCGCGGCGGCGCCCGCACTTCCCCTGCCCGACCGCCCATTCCCAGATACCTCAGCGATTGCAGCCGCCGGTCCCGTGTTGCACAGCTTCCGCGTCTATGACCTCCGGCACAAGAGTAATAAGGACTGTCTGTCCGCCGATGGCGCCCCCCGCGTGTCCAAAGATGTCCCCAGCGACGTGGATCTGTCCCGATTCGATGGACGTGTCAGCGATGGCAAGAGGAAGCCCATTCTGATGTGCTTTCCGTGTCGGCTGTCCTTCGGTTATGTGCGGTCGTTTGTGAGCCACGCTGCACACGACCACCACATGCAGCTCACCGAGGAGGAGCTGAAGCTCCTGGCCAACAGGAACGTCTCTGCCATCATACAGGGCGTCGGCAAAGACAAGGAGCCTCTCTTAAGCTTTCTAGAACCAAAAAAACCAAACGCTGGCCTGCCCCCTTTCCCTGGTGCCGATGTGCTGGGTCCCGATTCCCGGATTAATGGCCTGTGGAACACAGTCCATTTGGAAAACGGCAAGTCCCTGTCAGCCAGCCTGACCTTCCTGAAGGGAAGCACGAGTCCCATGAGACAGGCCAAGATGGACCCCACTGGCATGTCCGCATCTGTGGCCGGCTCTCCCGTCAGGCTGGAGAGCGACTACGAACGGCCAGCGGAACGCAACGCGTTGTTTTCCGACTGCTCGTTCAGCGTCAAAAGCGAGCCCAGGGATGAGGATGAGGACGGTGATGGCGGGATTGGTGACCTAGAAGGTGACTGCTCCGTCTTAGACCAAAGTATTTCCCCCTTAGCGAGCCACATGCCGAAATGTGGTGGGAGAGCTTGCGCATCTCCTGCGGCTGGTGCTGATGACGCGGAGAGGAGCGGAGCGCCCCCTGCCTCGGCCGACGGCAGCGACAGCCAAAGCGGCAGCGACAGGGATTGTGGCGACCCCAGGACTCGGCGAGAGGGCGCCACGCCGTCTCATTCCAGCCACTTGCCACGGTCAGAAGACGGGAGCCCCACCCCTCCGCTGCACGGTCCCTGTGCGGGGGGCCACTCCCCCGGTGGCGGCATCGAATGCCCCAAATGCGACACTGTACTGGGCTCGTCACGCTCCCTGGGCGGTCACATGACCATGATGCACTCGCGCAACTCCTGCAAGACGCTCAAATGCCCCAAGTGCAACTGGCACTACAAGTACCAGCAGACCCTGGAGACGCACATGAAGGAGAAGCACCCTGAGTCCGGCGGCTCCTGCGCCTTCTGTGGCAGCGGGCAGCCGCATCCCCGGCTGGCGCGCGGTGAGAGCTACACCTGCGGCTACAAGCCCTTCCGCTGCGATGTCTGCAACTACTCCACCACCACCAAGGGCAACCTGAGCATCCACATGCAGTCCGACAAGCACCTGAACAACGTGCAGACGCTGCAGGGGGCTGGCGTCGTCATAGACACCGCTGCCGCCGCCGCATGTGCCCGGGCCGCCTCCCCCTCCCCCAACCCCGCACCTGCCCCCTCGCCGCCCGCTCGGCCCAAGCAGAAGCCGGCGTGGCGCTGCGAGCTGTGCGACTATGAGACGGGGGTGGCCCGCAACCTGCGCATCCACATGACCAGCGAGAAGCACATGCACAACGTGCTGCTGCTGCAGCAGAACATCAAGCAGATGCAGCACGGGCTGCACGTGGGCCTGGCGCCTGCCGAGGCCGAGCTCTACCAGTACTACCTTGCCCAGAACCTGGGCCTCGCCGCTGTCAAGCTGGAGAACCTGTCTGAGCAGCATGCGCTGGTGGGCCCCTTGCAGGCAGAGCTGAGCCTGGCCCTGGGGCTACCCCATGGCCTCGGTAAGCCGCCGGACCCCGAGCTCCCGGTCGCAGGACGCGCTGCTCAAGGAGATTTATCATGCTCTTGGTTTTTTTTTTTTGCCCTAAAGTCGGGTCTAAAAGGAGTGCAGGCATCAGCTAGTGATTTATTGGTACCGAAATTAGCTCAATCACACTCCGAACTAGGACAAGATGTTACAGTGTTCTGGAAGTGTGATTAAGTCCAATACTACGGTAATAATAATAACGCATACAGTTGTTGTTAGTATTATTATTATTATTATTATTATTATTATTATTATTATTGTTGTTGTTGTTGTTATTGTCATTGCTATCGTTAATATTCTAATTATTAGATTTCATTCACACTGGGGGAATTCCTCAGGTAAATACATTATAGCAGGGCAGTGCTTCTCTAATGCATTTTGTTACAGTTGTAATGCATATTATTAGACATGTTTTGCTTTTTAACCAATACTAATATATAACATTATTTTTTTAATTATTCACTTCAGTGTTCGCACAGAAAAAGTACATCTCACGTACAGTGAGCTTATTTCCCATGGGAATAAGCTAATGACAGATTATTGCTTTCTGGCTCCAGTACAGCGTCTGCGTGCTGTAATTTGATGTTTTTTTCCCCCTCTCTGGTTCTAAATCACTGCCATTTTTACAGCATTTCCCATGATGCATTGCTTTGCTGCCGCTAAATGTGGAAATGCCCCGAATGGTCATGTGATGGCTCCTGCTAGTCTCTGTCTGCAGGCTGTGATTTTGTGCCTGTTTTTTGTTTTTGTTTTTTTTTTGTGATTCATTTGATTTTTCTCTGGCTCTGAAGCAAACTGGTGATGACCCACCTCTGAATGTTCTGGCCTCCTACAGTAGACACAAATCGGACCTTTTTTACGTGGATTCAGTCAGTCGTAATTTGGTTACGCATTCTGCTTATTGACTACGAATGAGAATAAACATGATGGGAATTTTAAAAAATGAAATATCTGGAGTAAATATAATACTGCATGTCAGACCGTTAGCCTGTTCTTCTGCTGTCCCTTCACACCTCTCTTTCTTCATTCCTTTTCCCCCACGTCCTGCCCTCCTGCAGTGAGTGGTGAGCCGTCGCAGGAAGAGCGCCTCTGTCCCCGTCCGCTGGGACCGGAGCCTCCCGTCACCACGGACCCCCGACTGAAGCTCTTCCACTGCGTGGTGTGCGGCTGTTTCACCTCGGACAGCCTGGAGGCTCTGGGGGCGCATGCCGCCGCCGAGCGCGCCCTGCCCGAGGCAGAGTGGCACGTCAGCGTGGGCGAGCTGCACCAATGCACACTCTGCGGCTACGGCACGCAGTTGCGTGCCAACTTCCAGCTGCACTGCAAGACAGAGCGCCACGTGCAGCGGCACCGGCTGGCAGCGCACATGCGCGAGGGTGGCGAGCCGGGCTGTTGGCGGACCAAGGCCCTCGACGCAGCTGCTCCCGTGCATCTCAGGTGCAATGCATGCGACCACCAGGCCGGCAGTATGGAGAAGATGCGACAGCATGCCATGGGGGCGCAGCACGAGGCCGCAGTCAGGCTGTACAAGGTGGGTGGGGCTTTGGGACGGCTTTCTGCCAGGGGTGGACTAGCTTCTGGAACCTTCTGCGTGGAAAAAAACGCTGTGCAACCATGGTTTGCACAGATTTCATGCACACACACCAGTACACACAGAGACACTGTTGTGTCTCAAATAATGAAGGATAATCCAAAAGGCTGGACGGGGTCCCTGCATTCTTCGAGGTAATAAGCCTTCAAATGCCTTGACAGTCTCTATGAGCAGAGAGAAGGTGCAGCTCTGAATAACTAAGCAAGCTGTGCTCTCTCACAGCCCGCAGCAAGCGCCTCTCTCTGTCCGCAGGGATAAAAATCATCCCACCCGAGAATCGAGACCCGGCACGGAGTATCCGTACGTGTCTGGGGAGAGTGGGGGGAGGTTTGAGTGCCCTGTTTGACGGCCTCGTGCTGCAGAGCGGGGCACCTCCGACGCAGACCTGTCATTTGACGCAAGACGGCCGCTATCACCAGCTTTATGTACGCTGATGGCCGCTATTAAGTTCCTTAGTGGCAGTGCTGCTTTGAGCCTAGGCACCAGGAATGGCATCCACAGGAAGGCTCGAAGGTTTCGGAAAGACGCCGCCTGGCAGAGCGCGGCGCGTCATTTGGCTCTGGCATGACGGGCTAACCTTATAAGTCAGTGACGGGGTGTGTGGTTACAGCGAAATAATCAGTGACAACCTGATGTGATGTGGCTCCAAGCAAGGTGGAAGAACAGAAACAACAACACAGTAAACTAGTCATGGTTAAGATTATTTCCGTTAGAATTTAATAATGTTCTGATGTGCTCTTAAAAATATAGTATAGGCTACTGACTGGAAACAGCCTGTCCGTTATGTTACCAGAGAAACTGTCAGAGACAGGCGCTTATGTTTTAAAAACTAAGGGAAAACCTTGCTGATCAGAATGACTGCATATTTATGAGTAAAAAGTCAGACAGGATTTTACATTAACATGTCTAATAAAACATTGACGTGCATTAATACAGGACTGTTATTAGGCTGCAGGAACTGCCTGTGCAGTTACGCACAAATAATCACCCTTGTGACATCTCTAGACCAAGGAGTAGATGCTATTTACCAAAGCTGTAGTTATATTATATATACAATTTATATGATATAGTACAAATTATATTATATAATATAGTACATTGCATATACTTTGACTGGGAATAATCGATGTGTCCTGTTCTACATTTTTGAGATTTATATAATGTAGTAATTCATTGGCAATAATAATGGTAACAGTGAGCACGTGGCCGTGCGAGAGCCTGCACTGCGGGGCTCTTACGGCATTCGCGAAGGCTGTGCACTGCGCGGGTCTTACGGCATTCGCGAAGGCTGTGCACTGCGCGGGTCTTACGGCATTCGCGAAGGCTGTGCACTGTGCGGATCGTCCTGACCAGCCGCCCGTTCTAACACGTCACCGGCTTGCCTCTATGGCCCCCGCGTCCTGGCGTGCTGGGGACTGTCTGACTCCTGGGGGGGGGTTGGCGGGTTGGCGCAGAAGACGATGGGTGAGAGGCTGCCGCAGCAACTGCCCGCTAACCCCCACCCCTTAAAATGTGCTGTGCAGATGGGCCACTGATGCCTTTCACAGGAAACCGAAAGGGGCTCGTATAATGCACATAGTATACACATCGATCATCATCATAGTACTGAAGAATTGGGGGGTGCTTTTGACGATTTATGGTGATTTAAATGCTGAAATCACCCTGCAGATACGGCCTGGGCTGTCTGGTGGGGTTCCTCTGTCACTCCTTTGTTCAGTAGTTATGGAACTGAGCGAAGAGAGGGTGGTTTGACTGAAACAAAACAGGCCTTGGAAGTGATTCTGGAAGATTCTGGCCCTGTGTTAAGAGGTTCATCAAAATAACTCTGGCTGGAGTGCTGCCAGCTTTTTTTAAAGACTGCTGGAATGATGCAGGGTTCTGCTGTGGCCATGGAACCGAAAATCGGTCACCTGCTTGGCACTGGACGGGTGTCAGTAAACGAGATGGACTAGTCCTGCCGACTGTGAGTCGGGCCTGTTTTGTAAGCAGCTGTTAGTACTAGGTAATGCTGGCCAGCACAGAGAGCGCAGGCCGTAAACTTTAACCTAACAGTCACTATGCTTTTATACCTGTTAGGAAGGAACTTCCCCCAAATTACTGCAAAAAAAACAGCATAACAAACCCAGCTCTGAAAATACCTCATTTGAATAACCCTGTTATGTAAGTTGAGTAGTCATTAGTCATAATTGTATTGAACAATAAATCAACACCAGATCATTGCTCTTTAGTTGCTGTTCAGTTGGTAGGAGATGTGCAGTGCATTGTGGGCCGCAACGCCTGTGAGAGGCATTTACGGTGCAGTCCTGCCCATTTAATTGCTGTGGTCTCTACTCTGCTACCTCCAGTTGGGAGAATGAACATAGTTTTTTTGTTTAAATAATAAACACTGTCACTGCATGTAGAGTCATGTAAATCTGTCAAGACTATTCAAAGTTTCTGCTGCGCTCGGTAAACACAGGAAATATTTGTTTCTTTAACAAGAGGATTAGTGCAGGTGCTCGGGTCATTTAAAACCAGGAATGTTCATGCATGGTGTGCTGGCCCCTGTGCCGAGGAGCTCGAATGGCTCCCCACACCTGTTCCTCAGCTGGCCGCCCCCTGGGGGGGCATGGTAACTGCCTCACGCCCCTTCCACGCCATTGGCTGCTGCCCCATTCGCCAGCTCCCTCCCCTTTCCTGGTGACCTATCAGCAGGCAGTCTGCATCTCACTGCTTGTTTGCATATTTATTCTCCCTTCCTCCCCAGGGGTGGGGGGGATCTCAGCACACACAAAGCGTACATGTGTCGTAAAGGCCGGTGGGGGGGGACATGTAGCCCCTCTCTAGCCAGGCAGAGGGGCAAATAAACAGCCTGATTGTCGGTGTGGGGGTAGGCTTCAGGTGGGGTTCAGAGGGTAAACAGGTATGCAGGTAAGGAGGGGTTAGCAGGGAAGCCTACAGCCTGGATACGAACCAGAGCCTTGCTCCTCGCTCCTAACTTCTGTCTAATTTTAACATCTCACTTTATCAACTTGTCACCTTATTTGTGCTGAGACTGGTGTCCTGAATCACCCTCCCCCATCTTTACTCGCTTAATGACCACTACCCCCCCGAAGCCGAAGAATTAGTACAGAAATAATTCAGAGGCTCAGAGCTGCCTCATCACATGTGTTTAATGAAGGAGTTTATAGGACGAGTGACCGAGCTCCGAAACCGTCAGCGGGCACAGCCTGGCATGACCGAGCTCCGGATCCATCAGCGGGCACAGCCTAGCATGACCGAGCTCCGGATCCGTCAGCGGGCACAGCCTGGCATGACCGAGCTCCGGATCCGTCAGCGGGCACAGCCTGGCATGACCGAGCTCCGGATCCGTCAGCGGGCACAGCCT